>VNJU01010130.1:0-41989 GCA_008042675.1 Drosophila seguyi | reverse complement strand
TTCGCCGCCTCCGACCGCTCGCTCGTCTTCGTCGACAACCATGACAACCAGCGCGGACATGGAGCCGGTGGCGCCGACGTGCTCACCTACAAGGTGCCCAAGCAGTACAAGATGGCCTCCGCCTTCATGCTGGCCCACCCCTTCGGCACGCCCCGCGTGATGTCCTCCTTCTCGTTCTCGGACACGGACCAGGGCCCGCCCACCACCGACGGCCACAACATCGCCTCGCCGAGCTTCAACAGCGACAACTCCTGCAGCGGCGGCTGGGTGTGCGAGCACCGCTGGCGCCAGATCTACAACATGGTGGCCTTCAGGAACGCCGTCGGCTCCGACGCCATCCAGAACTGGTGGGACAACGGCAGCAACCAGATCGCCTTCAGCCGCGGCAGCCGTGGCTTCGTGGCCTTCAACAACGACAACTACGACCTGAACAGCTCCCTGCAGACGGGCCTGCCCGCCGGCACCTACTGCGACGTCATCTCGGGCACCAAGAACGGCTCCTCCTGCACCGGCAAGACGGTGACCGTGGGCTCCGACGGACGCGCCTCCATCTCCATTGGTAATTCCGAGGACGATGGTGTCCTGGCCATCCATGTCAACGCCAAGTTGTAAAGAGTGTCGACAGGAGGAACAGGGATTCAGGCTTAAAATCTAGAACCCGAACATTTGAGATTATTACATTTTAATAAAAAGATTATTGCAAAAATGTGAATGGAGTTTAATTCTCAAAATATGATTTATTACCTGATTCAAAGGATTGAATGTTTGTTACATAATAAAATGAAAAGCCTTCCATCTGAGAAAGAAATAAAAGGGAATTAAATCGAAAAAATATAATAATGACATACAGGAATAATAAAAAAAAAAAAAATCCTTTATAGGCTGCAAATAAATCTGGTCCTTTCGGTAAGTTCCTTTCCCCCCACTTACCTTTAATAATTAATTTATCAAGCATACGCCGCGTAAGCCCAAAGCACACGCATGGATGGAATAACAAGACATTAACACATTGAACAGCTCTTGGCTGGCAATTATTAACACATTAACAGGTCGCTACTTGGCTGATTTATTTGCACAATTCATAATTATAATATGCAGGCATCATTGGAAGGCGACACGTGGCACGTGAAAACAATATATAATATGTGTACATATATACAAAAATACGCCATTTGTTTGTTCAACGCAAACATAAAAACAATGAATACATAATGTTGAAAAAGCAAAAAAAAAAAATAAAAATAAAATAAAAAGAGGCGAGTGGACTATTAAATGTCAAATTAATTTTCATGCCATTAAATGCAGCAAGTGCTACGAAAAACAAATATAAACACAACAAATATAGAACAATCAAACGCAAGGACGCCCAATCAATGCGACCGATTCAAGGTTTTCCAAGCAAAACAAAGCAAGAACCCGGGGAAAATTGGGTGGGAAAATCGGGGGTGAAAATCCACGGGGGCAAAAATAGAGAGAAAAATCGAGAAGCAAAAAAAAGTGCAGAAATGAAAGCAAAATACAGACCGAAAAAATGTGCATAAATATGCCGCAGAGCTTAGGGAGACCGGACTGGATTAAAGTCTTTGGGCCTCGTGTCTGAAGAGTGCACACATGGGCACAACGGCGCACCGAATAAATATGGCTACACAATTTATCCAGACGAGACTTTCCACTCTGGTCACACGGCACATGGACCCCCTAAAGTTGCTCTTTTATTTGGCAACATGTATTTACATAGATTTACATTGAAAACACTGTAAATGCAGGCCAATCAACGCCAGTCGAAGCTAGGGATGTCTATCGATAAAAATATCGCTTTTAATTTCTAAAATAATTTTGAATGGGTGACTTTAACATGAAAAATAATAACCAAAATGTATGTCGATAAGAAAACTTTACATATTTTTCGATAATAATTTTCATGAAATGATTAAACGTGTGATACCTTTCCTAGGGATGTTTATCGAAGCATCACATAAATGTATCGATAACAACGTAATTATATCAATAATTTACAGGTAATAGAATTATCGAACAATAAATTAAAATATATTTTTAAAAGCATTTCATGCAACAAAGATTTAATAAAATCCAAAAATTGATATCGATTGTCAAATATTTTGATGTATTTCGATAATAACTCAAAATATATCGACATTTTATGTCATCCCTAGTCTCAGTTAAGGTCCTGCAACCCAGGCCTTGGACCTGGGCCCAATTGTCCTAGGCGAAACATGGTTAAATGACATGAAAGACCGATGCCCCTTGGCCCAAAACAAAAGTGCAACGAGGTCGAGAAAGGCACACACAACACACACACACACATTGAGGCAAACTTTGTGGTTAAAACTAAAGTGGCCTTTTTAGCATTCAACAAATACAAATACAACACAATATAGAAAATAAAAGCTGCACAAAAGTGTCCAAAAAGTTGAATAGAGATGGAATTTCGTTTGCCGACGCCTCTGCTCATCTGCATTTGGCCACAATTTTCGTTTTTCGGCTTCTTTTCGCTTTTTTGGCCTCTTTTTTAATATTTCAACACAATTTCTGCATCGCAATGGCTTTTGGCCACCAGGAGGGAAAATACATAGCGAAGGACTTTGGTTCCTTCGTGTCGCTCTGCGGTAATTTATGCATGCTGTTTGCGTTCTGGTGACTCTTGGCTTTTGTTGACCATAAAAATAAATAAAAGATGTCGCAAAAATGCTTTGACACGCCCATTACTTAAGCGAATAAATTTATATATAAAATATAATCATTTTACTTGATTTGAGAATAGTTTAGGGGGAGTGTTTATGTAATATATAAAAGATTGAGATACTTTTAAGGTTAGTAAATCTACAATTTATAATTAAATTAGTTGTTATATAAAAGGGTTGATACTTGTTTATATTTAATTAATTTTAAAATTTACAGTTCATATATGTATTATAAGAAACTATTTTGTATTATTAATCTGTCTTTCAATTTTTTATAATATATTCTATTCATAAATCTGAGTGATAAATCCTTAAAGTGCCTCCTTATGCGTACTTTGTGATCCTGGGGCCTCATCCCTTTTAAGTCTTAACTGAAATTATCGCCAATGGGTCATGTTCCAAGGCCAGTTGGCCAAGTCCTTGGTGGCATCACAGACTCAGTCAGGGTCTTATCACTGAATTGGCAGTTAGACTTAATTGAATATTCAAATGGATGCTGCTGGCTTCTGCAAATGACAGAGCTTTACCCTGTTTCACTTTAATTTAAAGCTAAGCATTTGCCATTGTTTTGAATTAAATTAGTGTTTAAGAACCGCATGTAGAAAAAAGAATTTAATTTTGTCAATTAAGAGCTCTGGAAATTTTATTAATGTGGTCACACTTTGCAGTCTTGTCGTAATTAAATTATACATTTTGCATTAAAAAAAAAAAAAGAGGAGAGTGGCCTGGTTAAGTATGGAAAATTTACATAAATAATTAACATAAAACCGCCATGTATTGTGGGCTTTGTGTTCGGTGCAAAGTGTTCAACTGAAAAAGTGCTTTTTAATAGCCAACACAAATTCCAAATTAAACATGAAATAATGCAATAGTTTTGCCAAATAGTTTAAATTTAAATTGAGAAGTAAATACCCTATGGGATTAAGAGTGCTTTTGATTTTATTTATATTTTATTTTATTTATAACTAACAGTCTGGCAGGGAAATTTTATATATAGTTTTTTTCTCCACATCCCTTCTGCACCGTTGCCTTCTAATGAAAAGCCTTCAAGTGAGTTTTACTTAAGGAAATTTTCCAAGACACGTTTCCCCAGGCGAACTCAAGTGGAGTTGTGGCCGCCTCAGGATTACGTTGCAGTCAAACAATTTATTTGCATTTTCACAGTTGCTTCAGAGTCCTTCGGCAACTAGAGTCTGCCTCTCCTTTGTGTCCTTTTTCCGCCAGATTGTTTAAGCCTTGAATAATGGAAATTGTGCTCGCTATTGCAAAATGCATTGATTTAAATATTTAAAAAAGCCAGAGAAATAAAATGGGAAAGACAGCTTTTGTTTAAACGCCTTTTATGTGCAATATTGAGCCGCCAGGCAATGGCAATCGAGCAATCGAGCAATAAATCAATTGAAAATAATGCATGTGCATATTCAATGCATTTTTGCCTTTGCTTTGGCTCAAGGTTGCTACGGTTGCCTTATTGTTTTCATACTGCAAGCAAAATCTTTAATGTCCTTAAAAAAATAATAATAAATTGCTGAAACACAGCTTTGGCGCGACTATAATTAGAGCTCTTTTTGCTTTCGCCTTCTTGTCCTTTGCCAACGTTAAGGGAAATTAATTTCCAGTTTTTCAAGGCACTGACTAAGTAATACCCATGAGAAAAATATTTCTTTTATATTTATCTAAAAAGAAAAAGTAGCAAACTTTCTTGCGTTATATAAATAGAATTTCTTTATAAGCTTTACTTATTATAATGCATATATTAAATGAAACCATATCTATAATTTTTAAATTATTTAAATGCTGTCTGTTAATTTCAATATGAAATACAATTTTTATTATAACTACCTAAAAGAATTTCTTTTAAACTCTCAAACAATATATATTAATTGATTTATTAAAGTCTTTAAAGTTCTGTGGAAACTCGTCAAGATTTGATAGTATTATATAAAACACGGATTTGTGTTTAAGAATGCTTTAAAAACATAAAAAACACACATACAACAAATTACATTCCTATAATTTTTAAATTACATTTTAAAGGAAATTTCAACTTTCTTTAACTTTATCTTATTTCGAATTATTTCGACTTTTTATTCGAACTTTAAATAATTAATTTTATCTTGTAAATAACTGTCAAAAGTTAGAGAAAGATTTTAATCAAAAAATCCAACTCAAAGGTAGTTCAGTAAACATAAATATTAAAATATTGTAAAGCAATTAAAAAATGAATAAGCCTCCTAAGTTTTACACGGTATCCCTACTAAAGCCAGCATTTTTGTTTTGACGTAGAAAAAAGTGTCCTGCCGCCTGGCAGCAAGTGTCGCCGTAGTCTCCGGTGGTCGGCGACCGGAAATGGCATTAATGCCTAAGCTGCGCGCCTGTCGCGCATATATACATACCATTATATACATATATAATTAAATGCGCTGGCGACGCCATTGCCACCTCCGTCTGGGCAGTGCAACCTGCAAATAATTAGCACGGCTCGGAATCCTGTGAGTAATTAAGGTAAGTCAGCTGTTGCCCTCATCTCCGAGGCGCTGGATAAAAAACTGTGGGGCAAAAGGCGCCGTCCATTGTCAACGGAAATGAAAGTTTAATGGGACGTCGAGCTCCCTGCTTTTTCTTGTTGAACATTTAATTTGCAAATGCAGAATGAGCTTGTCCCTGCTGGTTTTTCACTAACCATGTGTTCACAACACTTCAAGCTATTAAACTAGAATTTTACCAACTCGATGAGACACAAGCTGCACAACGCACAAACTGCACCAAAGGGGGGGTGTGGGAGATGGGAAAACTGTTGTGAAAACATGGAAAATTTCGAGCTTTTCATAGGGACACAGAGGGCGATTGTGTATCCGTGTGTGTGTTTTTTTTTATCACCAGTGGCGTGTGAAAAGCAATTACAGATGTGATTTAGAAAAATGTGCATAAAGAGTTGAAATATTTGGACAACCAAATCTATTCGGCCATGTGGGTCAAGGGGAAAGGGTGTCTGGGAATAATATAATGTGACAGCAGACATGTTTTTGGTATGAACTTCTGGGTTTTAAGTACTTTAGTTGAAGATTATTCAGTGATAAGTGTTGAGGAAAGGCATTGAGTAATATATGAGAATTATTTTAAGCTGATATTTGTATTGAAAAAAAAAGTTTAAAATTAATATAAAATGGTTTTTTTAAATGGATAATTATATGAAGTAATTATTCCTATAAATAATTTTGGTCATTATTATGTTTAAATTTGTGTAGACAATTAATTTAGGAATTTGTCTCAGATATAGTTAAGTTAACCTTAATTTTATTCTTAGACTTGAAAATGTAGACTTAGGAGGATACAGAATACGGGTTTTGTATAAATAACTTAATCATTACAGTAATAATTTTTATGAAGTTATCTTTAGTTAAACAGTATTGAAAAATATTTATTTTACAGTGTTTTTTTTCAAAATCGAATTATTTTTATTGACTACTATATATTTTTTTTAATAAATACTTTTAAACTTTAAAAAGCAATCCAAAACTTGTAAAAACCTTTGTATATATATAACAAAATTAATTAATAGAATTAACTTCACGCCTTGAAAAATATTCCTTTGAAATATAAATTTAAGAAACCTCATAATTAAATACCATTTTCTTCGATTTAAAACCAATTTGTAATTATATTTTCACTTCAGTATCTAATTAGGTAATGAACTTTGCATTTATTGTTATCATTGTTGTTTTAACTGTCCTTTGTAACACCCTTTGTTGCATATGTAATTAATTAATTTGTCACTTAAATAGAATATTTGTCTCTCTGCCACGATTGTGCGTATGTGTGTGTTTATTTACTGTTAAATGCAACAAACTGTTGCCAACAATTCATTGTTGTTTAATTAAATTGTGTTTGCTTATCTGTCCACTTCAATGGCACAAAGCCCTTTATCTGCACACTGTTTTTACTCACCAGATTACGTTCATTTATGGGCTGTAAATAATTAGTTGATTAAGCTGTGAAAGCCAGTAGTTGTTATCAGGGAATGTGATATATACTAAGCACTGTCTAGTCACACGCATATTCTTCAATTTGCAGCATTTTCAACATATTTTCTTTATTTTATTTGGTTTGAACTTATGGTTAAATCGTGGGCTTTATTTTGGTTCTTAGCGCTTTCTAATCAGTAAAGTCGTTTCCTTCGAGTTAAGCCTACAATTTGTTTGCACAATAAAGGTCGATTGGCAGCACGAAATATTTTATACGATAACGCAAGGCGAATTAGTCACGGTTCCTATATAAACTCTATATATATATATATATATACGGTGTTTCGTCTCAGCGCACTTTCACAGATTGCACCTCCAGCCATATGATGACGGCGGCTATGGCCAGGTATATGGCCACGATCATGAATATCTGCAGGGGACTGGCCGTGAAGACCTGAACCACCAGCATCACGGTGCCCAGGAGAAAGACGAAGCTCAGGAAGAAGACCATCAGGATGGTGGACCAGTTGCGGAACCAGGCATGCTTCCTCTCCGGCGGCGGCACAAAGATCGGCTTCAGGGGGCTGTACTCCTTCCGGTACTGGGTCTCGTAGCCGCTGGTAAAGTCAACCTCGTCGTGGGACATTCCCGGCATCGAGGAACTCGCCATCTTCTCATCCGTGTCCATTTCGAAACGCGTTCGCAGGTCGACTAAAAAAACAAAGAGAGTCTCGCTACTCTCCGGATATTTTCACGGTTTGTACCCATTACTTGCCAAATTAAAAGGTATATTAGTTACTTGGTAAGGTATGAACATATCGAATAATAAGGTCTTTCCATTTGCCGACCCTGGAAGGCAGTCAAGATCGCGGTCTTCAGCCTATGGAATTTGAGATTTTGCATAGTTTTCCTTTTTAATATTTAGTTGAAATAAGCTTGTAATAGGGTACTTAATAGTCCAATCCCTCCAAGTCAACCCTCATTGCGAGTTTCTTTCCATTTTTCTTGATTACCAATCAGCAGTGCCGAGCAACTGCGTTATTATCGCCACCTCCAAAAAGGTGTTAATTGGGGCAACAACAAAGCAGGCTGAAAAACGTCAAGAGCTGACAATCTTTTTGTGTGTCGCTTCTGACTCAGATAAGATATCTTTCTATACTCGAAGACGTAGGGAGACCCGTCAACAAAGAGCAGAGAATCCCAAGAGTGACAAGAAAAGTACACGAAAAGAAGAGAACGAAAACTGGAGATTAAAGTTCTTAGAACTTGATTGTGTATTTATTTTTACCAATTTATGAAATCAATCCCAATAATCTATAAGTCCCGATAACAAATAATTGGAGAAAAGTCTGAATTTTAAGTCTCAGTATTACCAAGTTAGTAACTATTGGGTGAGAAGACGGCTCTTCAGATATTTTCAGTTTTGGTGCTCTTTGACTCTCTTAAAAAATAAGCTCTTTTATAGGGGTTTGTTTTCTACGTTTGTACACTTGTAAAAACATTTAAGTTTAATAAATAAATAATAAAGTTTTTCATTTTATATTATTATGGCATAAATTTTATTATGATTATTTAATATTTTTACATTAAAAGTCTTAGGAATCTGGACATAAAACTTTACAAATATATAAATGTAGTGTAGGGGAAAAAAATTAGGTAAGTAACAAATACACTTTATAGAAAATAAAATACATGAAACATAATATGTTAGCTAATTTAAAGTAAGTATGCAAATACATCGTGACTGTATTGTACAATTCAGCAAAAAGCTGATAGGATCGGGTTCTTCTTATGTTTGAGCAAGAAGTGTTGGGGAATACGTGACTCTGCCTTATTCTCAGTTTATCCCAAGCCTTGCAGCGGAAAAGACCTAAATCAGAAGAAGCCTTGCAGTGGAATATATTAAAAAAAAAAAAAACAAAGAATAATGAGGTAAGTAAACAAATAAGAAGATATAATATCTTAAAATTAATTACCCATATTTGGAAAAAGTGATGACAAAAATGTTTTACTGGAGGAAGACTGCTACGAGATCATTAAAGTGGATACTGTGGTGCCTGAAAATAATGAGGAAAACCCTAATGAATTCGAGATTACTTTTCCTCAACTAGAAGATCGTCCCTACCGATTTTTGCAGAACTGCAACAGTGTGGCCTTGTGGATGTGCGTTCTCTATAACTTGTGTATGGTTTTGCTATTAGTTTTCATATTTGTTTACAGGAAATTTAATTAAAATGTCTTCAAAACTGAAAGTGTTGCAAATTTCAAGTGGATAAAATATATGTTAAACAAGTTCTGCCATCAAAGGAGACCTAACCCAAAGCCGCCTACTGATCTGCGGCCATTAAATGTACTTAAACTTTGCTCTTTTTGAGCTTTTTTTTTCTCTTTTTATTGCGCCAAACAATTTAAGTTGTTGACAAAGTCATCAGCATGCAGCAGGCAGCGGCTTTCAAAGAAATTGCAGCATCAGCGGAAAAAAGAATATAAGAAGTCGGACAACTTGCCGCTGTTGCATTTTTCGTTTCTTCCCGACAAAACTTTTATTTTGTTGCACTATCAACTCGATGTTTTTATTCCCAGTCAACAATTAGGCAAATAATTTAGAAGAAATATTGTTTATTTTCTTATTCATAGATATAGGGATTTATCATTAAAGTGATATATTGTTTAAGTATACGATTCTTTTCAAAACCATTATTTTCTTCTCATTTTATCTGCAAATTTGTTTAACTTTATGGGAACTTTTCTATCAGCGCCGTCAATCTGTTCGTAGAACGTAAATCTTTAAGCCCTATTGTGGCCCAGTTTTGAGCACCTTTTGGTCTGGTCTCATTATTCAAATCTAAGTCGCAGCTTAAAGTCAAAGCAGGAGTAAAAAATGCAAAAATAAAAGCAGGGCAAATAAGAAATAAGAAATTCATGAGGCGATGCGCGCGAATTATAGCGACTTAGTTGATGGTTTAAAGGCGCTCCTGCCGCCCGCTTTTCAGTTTCGCCCGCTTTTCCCGGCCAAACATGCGTTTGTTGTTGCAAACTTTTTCCATCAAAAGTTTCGGCTTTCGATACGCCTGCTGGTGGCAGCTTCTGGTTTTACCTCAGCTTCCCGATCCAGCTAGGGACTGTGCGTTGGAAAAGGAAAGTTCTGATTTGGATATCGAAATTAAATCGAAATCTAATCGACACATTATTTTATATCAATAGTTTGAAAAGGAATTTAAAATAAAAGTAACATATTTATTTAGGAATATTTATTTAATTAATTATCCTAAAACCGATAAATATCGAAGGTTTGAAAATAAATGCATTTTTCGAAAGACTAGAGAAATGGGTAATCTTCTAAAAATATTATTATTATATATTACTTTTTGTATTATCATCAGAACCGGTCAGAAATACAATGCGATAAATATCGTTCGTTCAAGTGGGAACTTACCAATTCCAATGAAGAAGAAAAAATTATTTTAAAATATTTATTTAAGAGCACATTCTGACCATACATCGAATTTCTGCTTAAGAATCGATTTCTTAAATATATTATTTATACAAAAGAGAAAACTATTTTTTTTATTTATTAAAAAGTATTCAATTGCCCTGATATAATGTCATTATCTCATGTATATGAATTATGTTATTGAGTTTATATTTCCCAAATTTTCGTCTTAAAATCAGTGCGATATTTTTATATCGTTATATGCAGTCCACTTCCAGCCTCGGAAGGCAGCTCAGGAATTCAGCTTCAGTTGGGGAAAAGTGCCACTTCCGCTTTGCGTCAGTGCACACGGCTGCCGAGCACAAAAGTGTGACTGAAGTGGCTACCTGCCTGCCCAGGTTCCCCCAGTTTTGGTGTGTGTGTGTGCGAGGGGCTCAGGTGTTAATTAACTGGGGCGGAGTGGCGGCGACCGGTACTAAATTTTAAAACTGCAACTTGCCCAAAATTAATGAGACTGACGTTTGTGCGAATCCTGCGACGACGGGGTATAATAATTTTGGTTGCCGACTCTTTGAAGTGATCAAAAAGGCTGGTCAGCAGATCATGAATATTCATCTTTGCCTGGCACAGCTGGTCCTTATTATTTATTAATTGCATTTAATGCTGAATGCAAATTTTGCACAAACCCAGTAGTAACTCAGTGCCCTCTGGCTCCTATTAAAACCGTGTCGCTTTTTCTAAACACATGATGGTTTTAATTGAATTTGTTTCGGATCGTTTTATCTCATAAATTAGGCAGAATAAGTTGCACAAATAACTAATTTGGTTTGGAGGAGAGTGTGGTTTGAAAGCTACATAGTTTTGTTGGTCGGTCTTGCCGTTTTAAAAATCAATTAACGGAATGGTCGACGCAAATTGTAAAATGTGTGTAAATATTTACGGAAATAAATCAAGAATTATGCAAAAAAAAAAATTTGCTAAATTAGTTATACGGATTTCTGATGTTTTTATTCCGTTATTAATTGGATTTGTCCGCTTAGCTTATTGATCGCATAAAGTTATTCCGAGTAAATAAATAAGTAATTATTAAGAATTTCTGTGACAAATAATTCGTAAAAGTGTGCATCTGCCTAAGAACATATGCATTTGTTTTTTATATCTCTCGTAAAAAATACAGACAAATATTAACAATTGTCTAATATACCTATTATGCAATATATTAAAATTAAAAATATTGTAATTGTACAAAATATAAAAGAATGAATGTTTCCGTATGTGGTTTGAAATATGTTTTAATTAAAAAATGAACAGTGTTTTGAAGATGCAAAAAACTTGAAGTATACATTCTCGAATAGAACCACCTGAAAAAATTTTATTTAAATTCAGTTAGGAATGCAATTTTTCCACCACTTACAAGTATCTTCGGGATATTGTACTCTTCATTAATATTATTAGATTCTGTAAGAATAACATCTAACGGACCTTGTAGTGTGGGATCTCTTATAGATTTTAGATGGATATAAATATCCTGTAGATAATCTTTTGAATTAATTAAAAGGCGATTGATATTTCTGCAACACTTTAAAATGGGTAGCACACAATTAATTTTATAATTATGTGTTCTTACTGTTATTTGCAACGACTCGAGTTCCGATAGTTTGCCAAGGAATGCCATTTTTTTATCAATTGATCTAATAATAAGATGTAATTTTCTTAAAGATTTAATTTGCGTCACTACGTTTAACTCTTCTACACATCCAATCGTTGCTGTTAAATGAGTTAATTTCACGTTTTTACTGACAAAAGTCTGGTAGACATTTGTAAGAATAACATTACTTTCATCATCGTCAGCTACATTATAAGCATCTCTGCCAACTAATAGGTTGAGTTCCTTGAGATTTTGTATATCAGCAATAACATCATAACTTTGTAGCAAAGAATAATTATTTAAGCGCAACGTCAATGATTCAAAGTTTTCAAGTTCAGCCAAACATCGCAGTTCTCCAAGATTACTGTCTCCTAAGAGTTCAATGTCCAGTTTTACCAAGTGATTTAAGTTTCGCAAAAAGGAAACATCATTATGCAAACATGTGCATTGTAAGCTTTTTAAACTTTGCATTTTAGAGAGCTCTTTTAATTCAGAGATATCAAGATATGTGTTCGGTTGCTGCTCCTCTAAGTCTCTGCTTATAGAATATCTTTTCAATTTAATGTTCAGGTGCTGAAGTGTGGTTGTAGTTTTAACAGCAAATGCAGAAAATAGTTTTTGTAAAGAAAACTGTGGTTTCGCTAGAGTTAATTCTTCAATATTGGAGTTAGCTAGCTCCATCAATGATTCACAATCTTCAGGCTCATAATTACATAAATCTAACTTTTTCAACGATATTATTTTGGGAATTTGAACTAATTCTTCACTTGAAAGTTCTTTTGACTCAATTAGTAGACATTGAAGCGACGGTGACTCCTTAATGGCAAGTCGTTCGAAGAGCTTTATCAGAGATCCCTTTACAGAGGAACATATGGTCAACTCCTCGAGCTTAGCCAGGTCGGACAAATACTCAGTGTTCTTCGTATAGGCCAATGAAATTCTTAATTTTTTTATGGGTTGCACCTCTGCCATTTTGAGTATATCTTTAATATTTATAAGGAAGTAGTTTAAAACATCCAATTCCTCAATCGTAATTAGGTCTCTGTAAATGAAGGCTTTAAAGAGATAGGACAATCTGTAGCAATGAATTTTAAGAGCTGTAAGTCTCTTTCTTTGGCCTTTAATACTTTCAATTTTTCTGAATTCAATGCGCCCATCGAAACACTGAATAATACCGCTTGCCGAGCAGGTGTTAATGAGGCTGCAAAGTGCTTTTGAACTTGTCATCTCAAATTTATTTTTGATATCGACAACCATAGTTTGCAGGTTGGGAAGCGCACTCAAGAGTTCGATAGACTCCCAATCCGAATATCGGCAGGACAACGATGTAATTGATGTTATTTTGACAAGTTCAGAGGTAAAGAATTGATCGATTTTTGAGAATTCGGTAACGATCGATTTCAAAGCGTATGATTCGTCCGATATTATGGATGCAACGAGTTTCGCTATTGGTAGTTCGACTTTTAATTTTAATGTTTGTATTTTAAATAGTTTTAACATTGATATAAGCCCGCTTATATCTGTATCTGATGTCGGACAATTATATAAGATAAGGCCTTCGAAATCAATTGTTAGTGTTGCTAAGGGTATGGTGGCGATCGAATGCTCTAAAGGGCTGCTGTCCGTAGATATGTCCCAAAAGTCATAGCAGACACTTAATTCTATATCTCCTGGATAAGTATTTAAGAGTAAAATCAAAACCGAGTTCGTTCTTACAATATTAAAGTTTCTTAAATCAGGCAAGAATTCGGTGAAAGTAATTTTCAATGGTTGGAGCCCAGGTCTCTTCCATTTTGGAATCGCCTCAAAAATTGTCAAAAGCGAGCCATTCTCGGAAGCTCCATATATACACATTTCTTTTAAGTTGGGAAGCTCTGCCAGCGGTGCATATTCGACTCCATCGATATCCGGCTTTGGCGCGAACTCTAGGTACGTAAGATTTTGGCAATATGGCGCGATGTCGGACAGTCTTCCGAGAATTTCAGTGCTTCGAAAACACAGAATTTTTAAATTTGGGTTTGACTTGCAGACTTCTACCAGTGTTTTTGCACTCATTCGTACGTATAAATATAGACGGATAATGTGGCCAAAATTGTTTAAATCTTCTAAGGTATATCCTTAAATGAAAAGAATATTTGTATATTATTTTAAATGTTTTATTGTTTTATTATTATAATTTGTTATTTTGGTTTTAATTTTAGTAAACACTTATAATGCTACGACATACTGACCATTAAGACATATTGCTACATGACAAAGGCTCTTTTTATTCTCAAGAGCGCGTTTTATTATTCCGAAATGGTCCACAAAATTGGGTTGAAAAGGTTTTGGGTAAAATTTTAGTATAACTTTAGATATGACTTTATTTTTATTGATGGCATGAGCGAAAACTCGCCAGAAAGCGTCTCCTCCTTTTCCTGTGTGTGTCGTTTCCAGCACTGAAAAATCTATTTCTAGTTCGCGTCTATTGGCCACAAAAACAAATTCCAGACTCTTGTATAAATTGTAGTAGTACTCTTTTATTAATGTTTCAAAATTCTCGTGGGCTAGTGCAAAGTTTACTAAGTCGGCGTACTTCATTTTATTGCCCAGCGATTTATCTCTCATGTCACAATGAACAATGATTTGTTTTATGATCTCCACCTGACAGTCTTCATTGAGGTCGAAAATGCTCATCCGGCTATTGTCCATTTTTTCTTCGTTCACTCTGGTTTATCACGAATGAAGGCGATTTTGTTTACACTTTCTACCTGAACCCAGTTCAAGCTAAATATCGCACAGTTTATTGTCAATTATTTGTGGGTTGTTCTCTTTGGTTCACACAACCGTTCTTCTTTACATCTGGAACTTAACTAGCTTTGTGGTGTCATTTTAAACAGCAATTGGAAAAAGTTGCTGCAGCGATAAGCGAATGCCAATGATAATGATTACAGTTGAAATTCCGTATAATAAATAAATAGTATTTGGCTTTCTTCAAATTTTGAATAAACCTTGGAAAGTTACCTTCAAAACTTAGCACAAGGTAGCATAGTAGTAGTGCATAAAATATAATTACAGTGAATTACATGAAGTCGAAGTTATCAAATTTAAAAGTTGTATTATACTTATTTCACTGTACCTAAAATAAGGTGTGTGTCATAAGTCCAATCTAATCGGAAGTTTATGAAGAGTTGGAACTCTCCTCTCATTCTTTTTGTTGAAAGAGCTAAACAATCCATTCATTTTCCAATATACGAGTTAAGGAAATCTTGTATCTACAAGATGAGTAATTTCTTACCCGTAATTGATTTAATTAATTCAAGATTTCTAGGATAACAGTAATATTCAGATTAGTAGTTTTATAGGTATAATTTTTAATTTAAGACAAATATGCAGGCTCTTTGAAGTGGTCCAAAAGTCTGGTCAGCAGATCATAAATATTCATCCTTGCCTGGCACAACTTAGTCAAGTCCTAAGCCATCAAATTATTTAGCTTTTGCTGTGGGTTTTTACACTTTGGCAAAGGGAGATGAGCTTGTATGTTGGTTGGATAAAATTGAAATAATTTAAGAACCATTTAATTAGATAAGGTATTGTTTTATTTCTGCAGTATTTAAATTAGTTATGGACATATTAAAGCAACTATTAACTGAAATCCCATTAAAAATAATTTATTTCATTATATTTAAGCCTTGAAAATATTACTAAAATTCCAACTGCCAAGCAAACACGTTTGTGGTTTCCTGTAATTTGGCTTTTCAAGTGCTGATTTGTTTGGGTGCAAGATCAATTCAATTAATTAATCAAGAATTATGCAAAAGAATTTTCGCTAAATTAGTTATACGGATTTATATCCCGTTCTTAATTGGATTTGTCCGCTTAGCTTATTGATCAAATAAAGTTATTCGGAGTAAATAAATTAGTAATTGTTAAGAATTTCTGTGACAAATAAATTCTAGCAGCGGTTAAAAGCATAAAAATAAAATTTTTAGAAGATCATCAATCAATCAGAAGCAATATTCATTTATAAAATTAAAATAAGTAGTTTTAATATATATACAGTCTAATATACATATTATGGAATTGCTTACCATATTAAAATTAAAAAATATTACAATCATTTTAATACTAAACATTGTAATTATAAAAAAATAATTCAGAATAATTAAATTCAATTAGGAATGCAATTGTGCGATCTGAGTGGGTTTTTTAAAGTTCGTGATAAAGTTCCGGTGACTTGGAGGCTCGAATAAGATTATTCGCATCTAGGCGACTACGACAACATTTGGCCAAATGATATAAGGCAGCTTTTTGTGTTCTTCCCGCGCTTCTCTGTGTGTTTTTGGGGAGAGTATTGGCCATATTTCAATATGACAAATAATATCCTTTCGATGAAGAAAAAACCTTCATGTAGGCATTCTCGAATGGTATTACCTGAAAAATTGTTGTTTTAAAATCAGTTGGGAATAAAATTTTACCACTTACAAGTATCTCCGGGATATTGTACTCTTTATAAATCGGATTATAATCTTCAAGTTCTGTAAGAATGACAGTTAACGGACCTTGGAGCGTGGGATCTCTTATAGATTTTAGTTGTTCATAAATATAATTTAGAATTGAATGACCCCAATCATTTGTATTAATTAAAAGGCGATCGAGATTTTTGCAACACTTTAAAATGGGTAGCACACAATTCGTTATATAATCATCATAATCATCAACCATATAACCAAAAGTCGAAAGCATTACTGTAATTTGCAAAGACTCGAGTTCTGATAGTTCGCCTAGGCCAGTCACTTTCATACCAATTTTTGGTGGAATATAAAGATTTAGTTTTCTTAAAGATTTGATTTGCGTTATTTCGCTTAACTCTTCAGCCCATCTAATCGTTGTTGTTAAATGTGTTAATTTTACGTTTTTTCTGACAAAAGCCTGGTAGACATTTGTGAGATTTACATTATCTCCATAATCGTTATTTAAATCATAATCATCTCTGCCGACTAAAAGGTTGAGCTCCTTAAGATTTTGTATATCAGCCAAAATATCATTATTTGTTAGAAAAGAATATTCATATTCATACGAACGCAACGTCAACGATTCAAGTTTTTCAAGTTCAGCCAAACATCGTAGTCCTCCTAAATTACTTTTTTTGAAGATTTCAATGTCCAGTTTTACCAAGTGCTTAAAGTTACGCAAAAAAGAGACATCATTATGCAAACATGTGCATAGTAAGCTTTTTAAACTTTTCATTTTAGAGAGCTCTTCTAATTCAGAGATATCAAGATATCTGTTCGGTAATTCAGTAATTTTCAGGGGCTGCTTCTCTAAATCGAAATCACTGATTTTAAAGTTTCTTTGTAGTTTTTTCTTAATTTTCAGTTGCTGAATTCTGGTTGTAGTTATTACACTAAAAGCACAAAGTAATCTTTGTAGAGATAGCTCTGTTGCCGCAAGAGATAATTCTTCAATATCTGAGTTAGCCAGCTCCATCAATAATGCACAATCTACAGGCTCTAAAACACATAAATCTAACTTTTTCAACGATCTTATTTTGGAAACTCGAACTAATTCTTCAGTTGAAAGTTCTTTTGACTCAATTTTTAGACATTGAAGCGATGGTGTCGTCTTCATTGCTATTTGGTCGAAGAGCTTTATCAGAGATCCCTTTTCGGAGTCATATATGGTTAGCTCCTCGAGCTCAGCCAGGTCGGACAAGTGTTCAATGTCGTTCGTATCGGCCAATGAAATTGTTAATTTTTTTATGGGGTGCACCTCTGCCATTTTGAGTATGTCTTTAATACCTATACGTATTTTGCATTTTGAGACATCCAGTTCCTTAATCGTAATTAGGTCTCTGTAGCTGAAGGCTTCAAAGATGTGTGATATTGCTTTTCCCTTGTCACATATGGTCAGAGCTGTTATTCTCTTTCTTTGGCTTGAAATACCTTCAATATTTCTGAATCCAATGCGCAAATCGGAACACCGAATGACACCGCTTGACGAGCAGGTGTTAATGAGGCTGCTGAGTGCTTCTAAACTCGTCATCTCGAATTCCTTTTCAACATAGACATTCACAGTTTCCAGGTTGGTAAGCGCGCTCAAGAGCTCGACAGACTCCCATTCGGAAAATTTGCAGGTCAAAGATGTAATTGATGTTATTTTGACAAGTTCAGAGGTAGCAAATTTATCGATTTTTGTGGACCCAGTTTCGATCGATTTCAAAGCGTATAATTCGCCCGATACTATGGATGCAATTAGTTTAAACAATTTTATTTGATCTTTCTTGCTGTGTATTTGTATAGTTTTAATATTTAATAGTTTTAATATTGAAATAAATCCGCTTCTATCTGTATCTGATTTCGGACATTCATATAAGGTAAGTTGTTTGTAATCGATTTTTAGCTCGGCTTCAATTAAGGGTATGGTGGCGATCGAATGCGCTAAAGGGCTCCTGTCTCTTGATATGTCCCAAAGGTCATAGGAGACACTTACTTTTATACCTTCTGCATCATTCCTCAAGTATAAATCCACAATTGAGTTCGTTTTTGCAATATAAACGTTTCTTAAATGAGGCAAGAGTTCGGAAAAGGTAATTTCCAGTGGGTCGAGTCCATCTCTCTCTCTCTTCCATTTCGTTATCTCCTCAAATATTTTTAACAGTGAGCCATTCTCGAAAGCTCCGTATATAATAATTTTTTGTAAGTATGGAAGCTCTGCCAGCGGTGCATATTCGACTAAACCGATGTCCGGCTTTGCCACGAACGATAGGTGTGCAAGATTGGGGCAATGTGGCACGATGTCGGAGAGCCTTCCGAGAATTTCGGTGCTTTGTAAACGCAGAGCATGCAAACGTGAATTTGACTTGCAGACTTTTACCAGGGCTTCTGCACTCACCCGTCCGTCTAACTCGAGATCCGTAATGCGGCGAAAATTGTTTAGATCTTCTAGGAAATATCCTAAAATGAAGGAAAACTTTGTTTATGATATTGTTAAATGTTTCATTGTTTTAATTTTATAATTTGTTGTTTTGGTTTTAATTTTTGTGATTACTTATAATGCTGGGACATACTTACCATTAAGGCTTATTGTAACATAACAAAGGCTCTTTTTATTCTTAAGAGCGCGTTTTATTCTTTGAAAATGATGCTCAAAATTGGGTTGAAAAGATTTCGGGTGATAATTTAGTGTAACTTTATATACGACTTTATTTTGTCTGATAGCTTTAGCGAAAAAACGCCAGAAAGTAACTTCCTCTTTTCCTGTGTGTATGGTTTCCAGCTCTGATAAATCTATTTCTAATTCGCGTCTATTGGCTACAAAAACAAATTCTAGACTTTTGTACAAATCTTCGTAGTTGTCTTTTATTATTTCTTCAAAATTCTTGTGGGCCAGTGCAAAGTTTACTAAATCGACATACTTAATTTTACTGTCTTGCGACGTATCTCTCATTTCACAATCAGCAATAATATATTTTATTATCTCCAGCTGACAGTATTTATTTAGGTCGGAAATGTTCTTCCGGTTATCAAACATTTTTTGTTCGTTAGTTTTGTTTTATCACGAATGAAGCAGGTTTTTTAACACTTTGAAATTCAGGCGATTGTAAATTGCTTAAGCCCAGTTCAAACTAAAAATTTAACAGTTTATTGTAAATTATTTGTGGGGGGCTCTCTTTGATTCACACAACCGTTCTCCTCTACTTCTGGAACTTTACTAACAGCAATTGGAATTAGTTGCTGCAGCGATAAGCAAATGCCAAAGATAATGATCGATTACAGTTGAAATTCAGTATAATAAATGAATAGTATCTGGCTTTCTTTAAATTTAAATAAACCCTGGAAAGTTACCTTTACTACTTAGTACAAGGTAGCATAGTAGTAGTGCATCAAATATAATTACAGTGTATTAGGGACACGAAATTAAAGTCATTAAATTTAAAAACTGTATTATATTTATTTCACTGTACCTCCAACGTAAATTTTTTTATCTGAAATAAAGTGTGTGTCATAAGTCTAATCTAATTTTTCTTATCGGAAGTTTATGATTAGATGGGATTCTCCTTTTGGCCATCACAATTTCGGGGAAATCCCCGCCAATAACAGCGGGTTATCATTCGCATTTATCACTCATTCATTAATTAAAGATTTCTAGGATAACAATAATATTCAGATTTTAAATTTATAATAAACACTTTTGCCGAAGCCGAAGCATTATTGAAAAATTTACTTTTGCGAAATTTAAAGCCATCCCTCGTGTCCTGGTCTCCATTTCATCCACTTTCAGCAGGGCAGCCATCAACTCCCGGCAATCGACCTGTTCAGTGTCAATAGGCAATAATAAATATTGAAGCGTGTGGCGATGGAATTGAACAGCTCCATTCGGTTTCAAGAGGTCCCAAAAAAAAGGGGTCAAGAGGATAGGTGCTAATTTGATAGAGTTTAAACAAGCCAATTCCATTAACGAGATTCAGGCAACAAAAATCGTCACAGTTCCTTGAGGCTTTATTTAAGAATATATTTGTAAAAGGGCTTAGTATAGTTATTTTGGTTTTGAATATAATATTAAAGGTAAAATATAATAAAATCGTGCATTTTACTTAACTTTTTATTCAGATTGTAGTCTGTACAGTAGAAACATTTAATAACATTCATATGTTTATATTCGTATACTTAAACAAGTTTTAGTTTTCTTATGAAGCTCTGATAGAAAAATCCTCATGTAGGCATTCTCGGAACGCAATATCCTTTTTCAACTATTAAGTATCTCCTTTAATAATACCCGTTAATGTGTAGGATCTCTTACAGATTTTTGAAGGGGTAAGCAAATCGTTTAAGAATCTATAATAAAAAGCAAGAATACTGGCAGAGATAATTTAAGTCAATCGAGAGAAAAGAAAATTCGGGCTTCTGTAAAAATCGCAAAAAATGGGTCAAGGACTCAAAACTATCAATTTTACCCAAACATTTAAGACCTTCTGGAGTCAATAATAACACATCAATATCCACATTCACCAAATGCTGTAAGTTCTGCAAAAAGGAGACATCATTACACAAACATCTGCATTCTAAACTTCTTAAAGTTTTAATTTTAGAGAGCTCTTCTAATTCAGAGATTTCGAGATATCCGTATTGGTCTATAATTTTAAGGTGCTGAAGTCTGGTTGTAGTTTTTACAGCAAATGCAGAAAGTTATTTTTGTAGAGAAAACTGTTGCTTTGCAAGAGTTAAATCTTCAATTTCTGAGTCAGCCAGCTCCATCAATGATTCACAATCTACAGGCTCTAAAACACATAAATCGAACTTTTTCAACGATCTTATTTTGGAAATGTGAACTAATTCTTCAGTTGAAAGTTCTTTTGACTCAATTTTTAGACATTGAAGCGACGGTGTCGTCTTCATAGCTATTTGGTCGAAGAGCTTTATCAGAGATCCCTTTTCGGAGTCATATATGGTAAGCTCCTCGAGCTCAGCCAGGTCGGACAAGTACTCAATGTCGTTCTTTTCGGCCAAAGAAATACTTAATTTTTGTATGGGTTGCACCTCTGCCAGTTTAAGTAAGTATTTTATATTTATACTGGCCCATTTTAAAACATCCAGCTCCCCAATTGTAATTAGTTTTCTGTAGCTGAATGCTCCGAAGAAGTGTGATTTTGCTTCTCCCTCGTCAAGTCTCCAAATTTTCAGAGATGTAATTCTCTTCCCTTGCCTGTGAATACTTTGAATCTTTCTAAATTCGATGTGCCAGTCAGAACAGGTAATGAAACCCATTACCGAGCAGGTGTTAATGAGGCTGCAAAGTGCTTGTGAACGCGACAAGTCAAATTTCTTTTTGACATTGACAACCACAATTGCCAGGTTTGTAAGCGCACTCAAGAGTTCGACAGACTCCCAATCTGAAAATCGGCAGGACAAAGATATGATTGATTTTTGTTTAACAAGTTCAGAGGTAACAAATTGATCGATCTCTGTGGAACCAGTACTGATCGATTTCAAAGCGTATTATGGATGCAATGAGTTTCTCTATTGGCATTTCATCGTTTTTGACTTCTAAATTTAATGTTTGTATTTTAAATAGTTTCAATATTGAAATAAACCCGCCTATATCTGTATCTGATTTCGGACTTTCATAAAGGGTAAGTGTACTGAAGCTGATTTTTAGCTCGCCCTCAATTAAGGGTATGGTGGCGATCGAATGCTCTAATAGGCTGCTCTCCCTCGATATGTCCCAAAAGTCATAGCAAACACTTATACTTTTACCCTCTGGAGAGTTTTTTAGGTGTAAAAACATAACAGAGTTCGTTCGTGCAATATTAAAGTGTCTTAAATCAGGCAATAAATCGATGAAAGTAATTTTCAATGTTTGGAGTCCTGGTCTCTTCCACTTTGTTATCGCCTCCATGGTCAATAGCGAGCCATTCTCAGAAGCTCTGTATATAAGTATTTCTTTTAAGTTAGGAAGCTCGGCCAGCGGTGCATATTGAACTGCATCGATATCCGGCTTTGCCACGAACCATAGGTACCTAAGATTTTGGCAATACGGCGCGATGTCGGATAGTCTTCCAAAAATTTCGGTGCTTAGAAAATATAGAGTATCCAAACGTGGGTTTGACTTGCAGACTTCTACCAGTGCTTCTGCACTCATTCTCACGTCTAAAAATAGACGGGTAATGTGGCCAAAATTGTTTAAATCTTCTAGGGAATATCCTTAAATGAACAAAATATTTGTAAAATGTTTTTTGTTTAATTAGTAAAATGTTTTCTAGTTTTATTATTTTGATTTTTTATTTTGGTTTTATTTGTTGTAATTATTTATAATGCTGGGACATACTAACCTTCAAGACGAATTGTCACATCTATAAGGCTCCATAAAATTGGGTTGACAATATTCTGGGTAATATTTTAGTACAACTTTCTCTATGACTTCATTTTCTATGATTGCATTAGGGAAGACTCGCCAGAAAGCGTCTCCTCCTTTTCCTCTGTGCGTGGCTTCTAGATTTGAAAAATCTATTTCTAGTTCGCGTCTGTTGGCTACAAAAACAAATTCCAGACTCTTGTACAAATCTTGGTAGTAGTCTTTTAATATTTTTTCAAATTTCTTGTGGGCCAGTGCAAAGTTTACTAAATCAGCATACTTATCTCTCATTACACAATCAGCAATGATATATTCTATAATCTCCAGTTGACTGTATTGATTGAGGTCTAAAATGTTCATCTGGTTATTGTCCATGTTTTGTCCGTTAGGTCTGTTTATCACAAATGAAGCAGGTTTGTTTACACTTGTAATTCAGAAGATTGTTATTTGTTTAAACTCAGTTCAAAATAAACATTAAACAGTTTATTGCATTTATTTGTGGGTGGCTCTCTTTGATTCACACAACCGTTCTTCTTTACATCTGGAACTTAACTAGCTTTGTGGTGTCACTTTAAACAGCAATTGAAATAAGTTGCTGCAGCGATAAGCGAATGCCAAAGATAATGATCGATTACAGTCGAAATTCAGTATAATAAATAAATAGTATTTGGCTTTCCTCAAATTTTGAATAAACCTTGGAAAGTTACCTTCAAGACTTAGCACAAGGTAGCATAGTAGTAGTGCATAAAATATAATTACAGTGTATAAGGACACGAATTCGAAGTTTTTAAATTTTAAAACTGTATTATATTAATTTCACTGTACCCCCTACGCTCATTTTTTTATCTGAAATTATGTGTGTGTCTAATCTAATTTTTCTAATCGGAAGTTTATGATTTGTTTGGATTCTCCATTTGGCCACCACAATTTCGGGGAAATCCCCGGCAATAACAGCGGGTTCTCATTTCTCATTTATTTCTTAGTTAACCATTTTGGTTTGTTGAAAGAGTTTAACAACCCATAAATGTACAAGGTAAAGAAATCTAAAAGAAATGAAATAGGAGTAATTTCTGCGGTTTTTTACCAGTAATTAAATTATTTCATTCGAATAAATAAGAACCATTTATCTATATTTTAAATAGTTATGATGATATTAAATCAACTATTTATTGAAATCCCATTAATAAGAATTTATTTCATTATAAGAAGCCTTATAAAAATATTACTAAAGCTCCAACAGCCAAGCAAACACTTCTGGTTTAATGCAATTTGCCTTTTCAAGTGCTGATTTGTCCGGTGCAAGATTAATTCTTCAAGCTAATTAGGTTAGTGTTTGAAATTCACTTGCCGTGGCTGTTGTGCAGTCTGTGTGCCATCGATCTCCAGACGGAGTGTGTGTCAACAAGGAATGCTGGATGCGGGCAAGGACGAGGACGAGGACGTCGTATTAGCTGAGCAAGTGAACTGTTGAGCTCTGTGCAGGACACTAAATCAATTGGGCCGAGTGTCTGTTGCGACATATCCAACTAATGATGATAGATCAGGCGGGCCGGGGCACTAAGTCACTCACACATGGTCGGAGGGCGAGGATACGATGTCCTGTTCACTGTCCTTGTGCGACACCGTTACTAATTTCCCTGCCGGTCGCTCGTTGTCTTCTTCCGAGGACATTAGAACCAGCTTGTCGCAGACACCACTCCATTTATGTTCACTTTACATGCCAGTGGTCCTTATTATTTATTAATTGCATTTAATGCTGAATGCAAATGCTGCACAAACCCAGTAGTAACTCATAGGCCTTGGGCTCCTATTTAAATAGTGTCGCTTTTTCTAAACACATGACGGTTTTAATTGAATTTGTTTCGGATCGTTTTATCTCATAAATTAGGCAGAATAAGTTGCACAAATAACTAATTTGGTTTGGAGGAGAGTGTGGTTTGAAAGCTACATAGTTTTGTTGGTCGGTCTTAAAAAATCAATTAACTGAATGGTCGACGTAAATTGTAAATTTCGGAAATAAATCAAGAATTATGCAAAACAATTTTCGCTAAATTAGTTAATTAGTTTTATTCAGTTCTTAATTAAATTTGTCTGCTTAGCTTATTGATCAAATAAAGTTATTCCAAGTAAATAAATTAGTAATTATTAGGAATCTCTATGATAATTAAATTGTAAAAGTGTGCCTCAGGCTAAAACCATATAACTTTGTTTTTTTAATTAGAGAATTTTCAATTAAAGGTTAAGAAGCAATGGCAAACTGCAAGGGCTCTGGCTTATATATGAATACAATTTGACGGCATGCAAAAAAAGCATTTAGACTAATTGCAGTCGTAGGTTTTTTTAATTGCAAATTACATTTGCTCTTTACAGCATCCGCAATCCGCTTAGCCTCTAATGCTCATTAAATGCAATTAACTTTGCACACATTATTGGTTGGTTTTACTTATATATATATATATATATATATCCCTTTTTTTTATTTTAAGTGGTGACAAATTGGTCATGAAGTTTCAAATTAATTTAAAGCTATTTTGACAGTTAATGTTTCCCCTTTATTCGGTGTGCGTTAGTTTATTAAATTAAGCAGGCATTAAACGTGGCTGTGACGGGTATTTGGGTCAAAGGAGCAAAGAAAAAAAGCCAGTGAAAGGGTTGGAATTTAATTAAATGTGCTCATAAATTATGCAATATAATGGCAAATGCACTCGCACTTATGCTCACACTCCATGTCACCCAGTGCGTATACGCAATTCCGCACATATTTCATTGCCTCACGCACACATACACTTGTTCGCATTCGCATAATTGCCAAATATTAAATTCAGCCCCCGAAAAGTATGCAGCCTAAAGTGTGCTTCCCCCTTGTGCTGCATTATTAATGCAATTTCCGAGGGCAACGGGATCAGTTGGGACTCTTCTCTTGGCCACCACAATTACGGGTTAGTCCCCGGCAACAACAGCGGATTCTCAATTCTTTTTTTTAAGAGCTTAACAAGCCAAAAGGGAAACTTATAAGAGATAAAAGAGCAGTAGTCTCTGGGGTGTCTTACCCTTATTTAAATTACTTTAAAATGTCTAGGATTATGCTAGTATTCAGGAGTTAAAATATATAATATTCATTTTTTATGTGATATATTTTTATTGATATAATTTTTAATTTTAGACAAATATATTTACCGATTTGTAGGTTATTTCCAGAGTTCCTCTTAGCTCTTTGGCCAGGCCTTGGTTTTTATTTTTTGTATTTTTATTAGCACCACTCGAATTATGCATTTTCCAAAAGTTATTATTACCGAAGGAAATAATTATCAGAAGCGCATTGGGACCCCGCTGCAATGGCGCCTGTCGAGAGCGGAAGCCACCGCATAGTTTGTTTTGTTGTGGGCGATGGCCATTTTTGATGCACTGAACAAAAATATATATATGGCTAATCTTGACATATTTTATATTATTTTGTTTATAAAAATATTAAATATTAAATTTGTGGTCATATTTTTGAGGGCTAATTTGCATTTTTTTAATGTAATAAGATTAGAGTTTGAGTATTTGAGAAGCAAAATTTTAAATAAAAAAAAGCGAATTGTTATTTAAGTTTAAAATATATTCATCAAAATAATTATTTTTCCCCTGTGTGGGCGGTAATGGTAATGGGCGTGTCACAGTTTCAATTTACAAGCCTGTAGTTCGCACGCATGTCCATAATTTGGCCCGAAAAACGCACACACACTCGCGCCCAAGTGCGACAATATTGCCATTGCTCGGCACTTGCTATTATTGTAGCCGCCTCGTGGCTGCTGCCACTTCCTGCTCCTCGTTTGTTTCAAAACAGTTTGCACATTGTTGTCATTAAGGACAATCGAGGATAAGGATGGGTTGAGAGCGAGTGCCCATAATAATGCCGTTGTTTATGCTGTTCCTGGCCTGGCATTAATATCGCAGTAATTTCAATATTTAGTCAACCACTTCATAATGTGCGGCTTACTAATGATTATTAATTTGTGTTAAATGTTCGCCATCATTTTGGGAGCGTTGTTGTAAGTTGGTTAACCGCAAATTAGACGCGAATTATGGTTGATCCTTTAACAAGAGCGGCTCGTAACACCTTTTCAGCACATTATGCACTCCATAGCCAGAGATCATCGATAAGATGTGGCCGCTTATTTATTACGTGGCCCCAATGCCCGCCGCTGCTTCTCACTAATTACGAGCATGGCCAACAATTAAAAGTCATTTATTATCTTGGCCGCGTCCTTGTCTATAACAATGAGTTATGGCCACTAATTAAATCAGCAAATTACAAGCACGCACATTACACATAAATTGTAAATTACAAATAATCCCCTCGAGGGGATAAATAAGTGCCTTTGCCAGGTGAATCTCTGCACTCCCAACTGTGAATTAACAAACAGGAAGGAAGGCATTGGTTCGTAAGCAAACAAAGTGCGGAAATTACTACACTTTAGTGGGTTAACGAGAAAGTAATTTCAACAATGCAATTTACAAGTTATAACTTAACGAATTCTTTAATTTAGCAAATAACTCGGTAACAAGGACTTATGATTAATGTTGATCTATAAATAAATTTCAGCAA
This sequence comes from Drosophila seguyi, assembly GCA_008042675.1. NCBI lineage: Eukaryota > Metazoa > Arthropoda > Insecta > Diptera > Drosophilidae > Drosophila > Drosophila seguyi. The sequence goes on along the minus strand of VNJU01010130.1, from coordinate 14,817 downwards.
CATTCCATCATATAAAAATCAACTGAATCCCCTGTCATTTCATGGCCCCTTTTCAAATTTGAGCTTATCCTTGAACAAAAAAACAACGACAGACTCTGAGCCGCATTTAAATTTGAGCAACTAATACGTTCGCTTGACATTTGAAGGATATTTTAGTTTCACCCCCAAAGATTTCCCTGTTTGTTTTCCTTTCCAAATGGTAAGTGGCCTTCGCTTACACTGGTTTTATATATATTTACTATACATATATACCATACGGATCAGCCTGCATATGTGGCTGCATATAAGCATATATTCCCCGCACATCCAGATGGCTGCCAAACCGCAAACGACACCCCAAGGCGAACTCTGGTGCCAAGTCAGCTGCTGCTGCTCCTCATCCTGCTGCTCGTCCTGCTCCTGATGCTGTCAACACCCCTCTCCCAGGACTGTCTATCACCAGGCTGAAAGGGGAAGCCTGTATTTAAAGAAGAGCGACCTGTCTGCCCTGCCAAGTGGATGCCCTAAGTCAACGCCACAGGTATGTGCATCGGAACATCAAGGAAAATCTTTCTTTATTGGGAAATGGCTTGATTTTGGAAAATTGCAAAAGGTAACCGAATATTTGTTAATAATTTAATTCGAGCGTTTTTTTCATCGAATTTTAAATATGTATAATTTGTTTCTAAAACAAAATATAAAGACTTTGTCTGGTATTTAAATATTTTTTAGATTAGACACCTTTTATAATAATATTAGTTTCTTAATATTGTTTAATGTATTCTGTAAATGGGGAAAAAAGGAAACTATACATAATATATAATAAATAAAAACTGAATTTGATCGTATCCTTAATATGATTAATTTTTTCTTAGTGCAGGACTACTGAGTAGAGCTCAAAGCAGCGACAGGTGAGAGCAAGGCTCTAGCATTTCACTTCACTTTCCGTTGGACTTTAAAAACAATTTATGCAGCATTTTGCGTGGCGATGTGCATGTGGCATCTATGCCAGGATGTGGGGCACAACTTTATAAATACATATATATATATATATATATGCATGGGGAGCCACAAAGTTGGCTGGCGACTGCCTGCTGGCATGTCCCGAAAAAGGAGACAACGACGACGACGATGCGGAGGTCCTGTTTTGCTCAAAAATAAAAGTGGCTAGAAGCGCTGTGCAAAATACGCGTTAAATGCGCAAAGCGTGCGGCACGCGCTGAGATTGCCAGGAAAACGGCAAGAATATTCTCCCAGGATGGTGGCAAGGGTGCGGGTATGACCGCCCCTTGTTGTGCGAGAATATGTTGTCAAATTCTCATAAGGACCTCGGCTTTTAGCTGCTACCGCTGTCGCTGTCTCTGTGGTTCTCTGTTTCCATTTTTTGTTTTTTTTTTGGGCTGAGAAAGGCAGTCAGCCAAGAGCCGTCAAGCATATTTCAAAAACTCAGCTCCTGAGTGTGCTAAGTGCCTGCTTACAAATACATTTGCGTAGAGGCGTCTTCGTATTTCACTTTTATTTGAGTTTGCGTTTTGCATTAGGCATATTACGCATACGCCAGCGTGCCGCACGTCCCATGCATTATCCTTCGCCGACGTACGTCCTCCTCATCCCTTATCCCCCTTCGAAATTAGAAGATTATGATTTTTGCCTCAGCTCTCTAAGCCTTGCTAATGGCTTAAGCTTATGAGTGTTTCCCAGGACTTTTTCGTCCGTGAGCCGTATTTAAAGTTATTCTGAATGAATTTCTCCTAACTAATTTCCTACCCTTCCGGCAGTTATTACCGGATTTAACTTGTAGTCGGCTTACTTTAAGCATTTTGTAAAAGCCAAGGGGAGGATTTAAATTCATATTTTTGGCTGATAATAGCTAGTTGAGAATTTAATAAGCATTAAAGCCGTTGGGGCTTCATTGTTGCCAGTTAAATGAATTGGAAATTTGGTTTAAAACTTGGTTCTGAACTCGCTTTAAGATTTAAATATATATTTGTTACATTTCAACAAGTCAGTAAAGATTTTTTTTCTGAAACCAAACCTAAGCAAATAAGCAAGAGTTGAAGGAAGCAAACTAAGACAGCAAGAAATCCTTCATGTTTTTGGCGCATCCTGATCCTTCATCCACATTTCCATCTCCATTTGCATCATTTTTATGCAGTCACAGAAACACAAACAAAGAAATGCAAGAGGAAAAAGAGGAACAACTCACTTAAATATGGATTTTGTTGCATTAAATCTCTTGTTTCACTCTGCCATTTTTGCCGGGAAAACTCCTTTGTGTGTGCCGCAGCATTAGCTTCTAAGAAAACAAAAAAAAAAAAACTGCTTTATCGAATTTTTCGGAGGGAAAAGTTCTGCTCTCACCGATTTTATTGTTGCCTGCGGGGCATGCATCATTTATGGCACACACAACCCAGAAAATGCATTTTCTCCAGCACTTGATTTTACCCTCCTGCACACAAACACACACCCACACACGTAAGGCACACACACTTAAGCGGCAATGTCAATGTTTATTGATGCAAAACGAGATTTTTCCCGCTGACTGCTAAAGAAAAATTGCAAACGCATGTTTTTCCATTGAGTCGTGTGTGTTTTCATAATCGGTTTATTTTTTTCGATTGACAAATGGCTTGCAAGTATAAAGTCAAGGGTTTAGAGTGTCACAAAGACATGAACCTGATCCTTTTACTTTAATCCCATGAACTAAACGAGGGATTATCCAGCCAAGATACTTAAATAGGCAACTTTATTTTCTGTAAAATATTTACCTAAATAAATAGCAAAAGTTTGCCATCTTATTACGGAAAATAATAAGAGCTAAAGCGACCCTTGGCTGTTAGTTCAAAGGACTTTAGTTTACATTGGTTAATGGTTATAAAATAGTTAAGCTTTCGCACACACACACACACACAGAGGCAGTTCAACAGGTAAGTTTATCGCATTCCATTACAATTTTCTTACACTTTTGCCCAATTGCATTTGGTGCCTGCAGCGGCATCAACACGAAATCAACACAATTAACAAACTTTACAAACAAACCAACACACGCACACACACACACACACAATTAGGAATAGAAGCGGAAACGTAAACGGAGAGCGGTGAGACTTTCATTTGCACTTCACGTAGACAAAGTAATCATGCTGAAAACACCGCAGTGGAAATTTGATGCAAACTAAGCTGTGCAGAGAAAAAAAAAATATTTATTTGTAATATAAAAATGACCTATTAAGGTATTAAAAACAATTTTTTAGATAATAAAAAGGTAAGAAAATATATAAAAATGAAAACTGAATCCTAAAATCTGGATAGATATGTTTAAAAACAGAAAAAGAGTCTTGGTTATCCTTGATTTATTAAATATTTAAATGTATTTTTAATATATATATATATTTTCATTTAAAAATATTACAAATGTATATTTATAAACAACTTAAAGCCTAAGATTCTTTGTCTGCTAAACTAAAAGATTATTTAATGGACAAAATCAAGTTTTTGCTTTATATTATTTACCAAATACTATAAATATTAGTAGTCTATAAAATTATGTAAGATATTTATTTTTTAATTCATTTTTCTATACGTTTTTGTAAGGAATTATTTCCCCAGTGCAACCACTCCCTGTGCGTTCCTAAAATACTGAGCCAGGAAGACAGCTTTTAATTGCAGACGCTTTTAGGGGCACACAGTGCAGTTTGCCCTTCGTCGGTTAGCTGGTTGCATGTTGCAGGTTGAAGCTCCCCAGATTTTGGTGGCTGCAGCGAAAATGAAACCGAACGGCAATCGGGTTCAAAGTTTTATTTGGCGGCAAGTACCGAAAGCGAAAACCCACTGGCATTGCGGAGGAGCATTAAAGCCAAGTGCAAACATGACAATGACAGGCAACAGGCGGCGGGCAGGAAGGCTAAAGGCGACAGGCGACAACAGCCAAAGATTATTCCTGATGCTTAAATTCGGTGAGGGGGGTGGTGGCGACGTGAGTGAGATGCGTGTCATGCTCTCACGCTCTAATGCTCATGGCGCAATCAGTTTGACTTAACTTGGCTAGCAGGGATGCGAGCGTGACACCCAAAATACGTCTTGATTCAGTGTCATTGATTTAAGGAAAATCTGTTGATTGGCGGAGATGGTAGTCACGGGGATTGGTTGGGTCTGAGAGTGATTTTAGGAAGATATTTGAAGAATTCCTTTTTACTTAGAGTTGAAATTGAAATATTATAGAATATTTATCATAAATTGTTTTTGTTTCTTGATAATTTATTTTTGTGGGCTTATTTTCATTTCTTCATTTTTTCATCTCCCATATTACTCATACGACCTGTTGAGATGATTAAGCTTGCCTTTTGGAAACAAGCATTTTTAGAAAAAAAATATAAAATTAAATGATACAAAATATAAAAAAAATATATAAAATAGTTTTTTCTATATAATAAATTTAATTTATATTTTTTCACCTCATAATTTCCCCATCTCTTGCATTGCTCATACGACCTGTTGCCCGGCTGCAGCTCAAAGCCTTGGAAATCTCTCGCACAGCACCATTCTTATGCGTTTTTAATGAGCAATCATCATAAGTGCTACCCATTGTGTGTGCCAGTGTATAGAATTAAAGTGGGCCACCATTTGTTTAACCCAAAAAACCATTTCGAAATTCCTCTTTTCGCAGTTTAAGCCGTGTGGGAAGAGTGCGGCTTTAAGCCTTGTTGCCAATCAATCATGGCACACGAAATCAATGCCACGTGCAACATTTTTTGCATTGCAAAACTGCGATGAGTTCGAAATTATTTGTGGTAATTGTGTGTGTATTTCGGTTGGGCGGGAAAAGAGTTCTGACATTTTCAGGTAACGTTAATGCGCACTTGGTCCCGATATAAATGGTGATTTTTGGGAGGGGGGCAGCTGCCGACGTGTCTGGAAATTTAAATGAAAAGATAAAATAAATATTTGATATGGCATTGAAAATCAGAATCGTGCTGTACTTATGTTGAGAATATTTGGGTAAAATAAAATGAAAATCGAATTACACAAATTGTGTGGGTAAAAATGCTTTGGTAATGTGAATTTTGTATTTTACAATTTTTATCATTTTACCGCACAGTAAATGAGGCCTAAAATTGTAATGATTTATTAAAACGCACAAACCTGTAATTAAAATGTTTGGAAATTGTAATGGGAAAGTATAGGTTATATTTAAAGCAGTGTTTGGTTTATTTAAAATATTTTTAAGTACGAGTTAAGTAGATATTTAAATATATTTATTGGTTTTTAGATTTTCTACAGTTATATTTTTGTATTTTTGTAATTATTTTAGCACCCCTGGAGAATATTTCTTTCTCTGAACTATATTTCAACCCCAGATTCACTCACAATTCGGCTTATTATTAGCCCGAAAATATATCAAAATGGCACTTGATTATTATTCATTGTCCACTCATTCTGCTCCAACTTTATTCCCTTTTATTTTTTCGCTGGCTGTTGCTGTTATTCCTTCGCTAAGCACGCACGGGGCGTCAATTATGCTAACAACCTCAAACACTCATAATCACTCCACAGGCAATCGTTTAGATAAGAGCGCGCCGGGCGCGTTAAGTAAACGCTGCGGGATATGCGATGGCATTAGGGAAAAACTCCACTCCGGGAAAACTCTAGGCGGGCGGCAATGTGAAACAAAAGGGCCGGGACAGGCCAAGGAAAGAATAAACAGCACGATAAATGCCATAAACAAGACCGAAACTTTCGGCTCAAGTAGGGAAAATAAGAAGCGAAAGTCCAATAAAAGTCACGCAGCCACGATACAGAGAGTCAGCAGAAAAACAAAAACAGTCCGAATAATGTCCGATTCGCCGGTCAGGAGTATATAAAATAGCCAGTAGCTGGGATATAGTTGAAGGTATTCGACTGTGAGATACCCGATAATGGAGTTGGCTAAGAAAAATGTGTTGCATAGTCTAAAGGCGCCATGTAGGATTGAATTTATTAAATAAGTATTCACTTAAAAAAGAAAATAATATTTTGGATATAATAATCTTCTGATCTAATCCAATCTACGTCAACGGACCATATACAGGATACAGAAAAAAAATGTAAAGAATAAGATGCGTTACGCACTTAAACTTGCTAGCATAATCGATCTCTCATTCTCTCTATCTTTCAAACACGATCGATCTCTCTTACTTTCTCTCTCTCTTGCAAGCACGATCGATCTCTCTTTCTCTTTCTATCTTCCGAACACGATCGATCTCTCTCACTTTCTCTCTCTCTTGCAAGCAATATCGATCTCTCTCATTCTCTCTCTTGCAAACATAATCGATCTCTCTCATTCTCTCCCGATTTCTTGCAAGCAAGATCGACCTCTCTCACTCTATCTATCTCTGTCTATCTTTTCAACGAAAAATTCAACATAACTTTAACAAAATCACTTGGCAACAAAACTAATATACCCCTTGAAATCCCGGAGTACCTGGCATTAAAAAGCTAGAAAACTGTGTGATACAATAATTGCTTAAAGGAAACCCTTGCGTCCCATTTGCAACTAGGTGGCAACGCTCGCCTTTCTAGCTCTTTCCGCTCTTTTAGCATTTCTTTCTTTCCCAGCGTGTCCCGGTAACAACTCTCCGAGGACGAGATTTATGCGATTGGCGATAAGGACACTCGGCCAAGGAGTCAACTCAACTCGAGTCCTTTGTCGTGTAATGGCATTCGTAAGCGTTCCCAGCGGCAGCTCCTTGAGGCAATCGCATTGTCCTTATTACTCGCAAACCCTCGCAATGTCCTGTCTCTGAATTGGTTGTTGTATAATTTCCATTTCCATGCCGGCTTTTTGCCGCGTATTTATTGTTCTTTAAATGCTCATTTCAATTAACATTGGAAAGCAAACGAGAACTTGTTCAGAGTATTTATATTAATTATTCATTAACAAGCATGAATGGGCCTGTTCTACACAGTATTTTTTGTTTACGCATTTGTTGCTAGTAATTTTCAGCCAGTAAGTCGCATTATAATTGGTTGGTTTTTTTTTAGGTTCTCTTGCCAAAAAGCATATTTATGATAATGACTTCATTTATTTATAGAATTTTAGGGGGGCGGGTTTGTCTGGGAACAAAGAAATTCCATATTAATGCCTGTTTAAGTTTACGAGTTGCCATAACATTTGCTTTTATCGATAAAGTTATACTTTGAAGGCGTCTAGACTCGATAGAAAATGAAAATTTCAGATTTTAGTGACAGAAAACTTGAGTATTAAATTTTAGCAAAAAATACTGTCCAAACTGGGTTGAGCTCTAGAACGTGCCTTTACTTGCAATTTACAAATGAAAGTGATATCTGCCCAACACACAAACAGCAAAAATTTTTGTATTTCTTTCCTCTATCTGGGTCGATGGAAGTGTATTTTTTCATCATTTATAATAGAGCGAAAGAGTCGGTTGGCTCTGGTGTAAAAGTTTCTCGCATAATTTACTACGTTAGTGGTGGTGCTCCACTTGGCATTCCCATTAAGATCTTACAGGCAACCTGTGTTGACCTTTGGCTTCCGTGGGTCCTTTGCTGTGAAAACTTCACGGTGGCAAAGTTAATGCGGCTACAAATTTGCGCTATCATCGTGTCGGACGCTATCGGCGTCATTCATCATGCGCTGCCAAACAATTGACAACAAGGACGACGACGAGGAGGAGATGCCGGCGCCACCCCCCCGAAAATCCCACCAAGTAAATCCAGGCATTTACCTGCAAATGAAACTTTTGAATTTTGATAGCGTTCGTCGTTCGTTTGTCGGAAAGTTCATTGTTATGTTAAAGTGCTTTCTTTTTATCAGCTGCTCTTCTAACTCGCAACTCGACAACCCAGTTCGTCAGCAGTGATGGCAAAGGTCAACGTGGATTTTATCTAGAATTTTACAGGAGGCTACAAGAAAATCGAGAGCTCTGTATGCTTTGCATACTTGTAATAAATGTTTGCTTGAATTGTATTCCCTTTAAATTTAATAATATTTATTAATTCATTTACAAATTTAAAGAATTTTCAATATTTTATTTAAAGATTAGTTACCTTATTCTTTATTTTTCTTAATTAAAACTTGTCTCATCTCTAGTTCCTTGGCTCTGATACTTCATATGCAAAGTATGATCCACTTAATGCGATTTATAACGCTACTCCTTGGCTCAGCTTGGTAGGAAATAAAGTGAAAAGGAAGGGAAGCTGACTAGGTATTCTTATATATATATATATATCTAAGAGTGCTGAGTAAACTATGCAGAGACTCTGCAACAGCTGTATGCCGGCAACGTCTCCATATACGCCATGCTCGTTTGTTCCGCCTGTCATGGCCGTCATTTTCCAGTGCCGCCATACCAGGATTCCTTGTCAGTCGTCAACGCTGTCGCCTTCGTCGTAGTTCTCATCGTAGTCCTCGTCCTCGTCCTCGTCTCCGACCTCGTCGTTGTCGTTGTCGTCTTTCGGCTTCGATGATGCTGCGCTTTCATTCATGGCGATTATGCCGAGTATGCCATTGTTGGCCCGGCCTTAGGAAATCCATTCGAAATCCCCAGTTTAGTGTGAATTTATACGGTGAAAACTCTGTTTTCCTTTTCCCCTTGTCCTGCTTCTCTGTCTATTTTTTTATGCTTGTATTTACTTCATAAACTCCGTTATATTTCGTTGTTTTAATTTAACGCCAAAAGAATATGACAGAAAAAAACGAGAGAATCACCATCTTTGGTTTGTTGGTACTCTGTCTATCCCTCCCCCAGGATGATGTTACATAATTGCGAGCGAACGCTTTCATTTAGCGCAGATTTCCCGCTTTTCCGACTGCCCTTCGATGGAGGGCACTCGACAGGGGCGAAAAGCAAACTCGGGCACCGCGTCGTATGCGTAATATTGTTAGCCATTGTTCTCCGCCTCGTTGCCGTTTCCCTTCGGGGTAAAATGGGTGTGCCTGAGCGTGTCTGTGTGTGTGTGTGCAAGGATGAAGGATAACTGCGTTTTGCTAGCATATTTAAACATGAGTGCCAGCAAAAATGCAAGCAGATGGCATCGTGTTCTCTTAGCTTCAGCTGGATATTACAATGTTGAAAGATTACCATACAGAGTGAGTTTGGGACCTGCAGGAAGCATACTTTAATCTCAAAGTTAAATATATATTTAATATCTATATTGTAATAATAAGATTATAAAGAAAACTTTGCCACCTCTGGTATCCTGGTGCTGTCGCTACTGACATGAAATTATTAATAGGTTTCCACGAGAGACGAGAGGAAAATGAAGTACAAACTCTTGTAGCACCGCAAGAAAATGGTCTCATGAAAGTTGTCTGCCTCGCAAGTTACCGACTCATTAGCAGCTACTTAAAAACTACTCGAGCAACAGCTGTCAGGGGTCCTTCACATCCGCACAAACACACACACACACACACTATTCGCACAACCCTTAACACTCACTGGCGGTGGGCTGACAACCCTTGCCGGCAGGCTGTGTGTTCAAACTGTCGCATGACGGTGGCAAATGTCAACAGGACTCCACGTCCAGGTAAACTGACAGCCAGGTGGGTCTCCATGGGGCAAGAGCTCGGGTCCTCTCTGGCGGTTAATTAAAAAATGGAATGCGCACACACACACACAAAAAATAAAAGAAAAAAAAAAGGAAAGCACAAAAAGTGTTGAGGTCTCTCTGCTGGGAACATGCGAGATTTTTTGTCGGTTTAAAGCTAATGATTAATATAGCATTTGCTGCGCAGCTAAGAATTACACTTCATTTAGTTGGAGGACTCCTCCGCTCGGCACCTGTCAATGAGCTCATTAAACTGCAATTTCGAGGAGATGGCTTAGTGGAAATGGAGCTCTCGCTCAGCTGATTACGAGCGCCAGGCACTTTATGCCCAATGCTTTCACATTCTCTCTCATTTTTCTTGCGCAAGTTGAACTGCATTTATAATTAAATATGTCTGGAGTTTTACTTACTTTATGGGTTTTTTTTCTCCACTGCCCTATGGAGTTGAGGGAATCATTTCAGTAAGACTGCGAAAATGATTATGCTGATAGAAAATGTGGCCAAGGAAAGTTGGCAAACTTGGCCAGCACTTACTTGTAATTCAATTAGAGATTGGTCCCGGAAAGGAAAGGTGTTTTCAGGTAGCAAAAAAATACTTGAAAATTATTCTCGGTTAAGAAAAGTTTATCTAAGGAGTGGTTTATAATTAAGGAAGCATATGCTGAGCTGGAAATAAACAACGGATATCATTTTTATGCCATTATGTTAATTATTTTGAAGTAAATTGAGTGTGATGGCAAAAAGTCTTTTGAAATTAATTTAAAGAGAGCAAACAAATTTATGCTTTGTCAAGTGAATAAGATAACCAAAGCATATTCAAGCATTTTAACTTTATTCAAAATTTCAAGAAAATTCTCACCCTTTCAAGCACTTCAGTTGCAGATGACATTTTACTGACAGACCAATAAAAGTGTCACATTTCGTCGCCACATTTTCCGAACATTCATGTTTTTGAGGTCGGCAACTTCAGATTCAGAAGCAGTTTCCGCTCCAGCTCCAGCTTCATGTCCTTCTTTGGCCGGGCCTCTCCTGAAACTGGTTGTTGGGTCAGTTTATTGTGTGTCCCAGGAAAAACGGGGAGGGTCCGCCTGCTTGATGTTGTTTTCGGGATGCATGCATCATTGAAATATGTTTTTCGTTTACACCAGCAGCAGCAGCAGCAGCAGCAGCGGTCGAGGCCGACTGCAAAAATATTTTAGCAGTCGGCGGCAAAGGCATCATCCTGCGGCAGGACCTCGAAACCGCAGCAGGCGGCCGACCCGAAACCAAACATAAAAATAAAACCAGCACAGAGAGAGTGAGGGAGAGGGTGAAACCTTCATTAATCTTATTCAATGTCCGGCACATACTTTAACCCATGCCGGCGCACATATAGTGTGTTTGTGTTTCTCCGCAAAGGGCAGGCCAGGGGTCGACAGTATAAACAATTTGCACATTTTAAGTTGATTTCTTTTGCAGTGCGAGTGGCACATCCCTTAGCCCGGCAGCCTTGCAGCAGTCACGCGTTGCATACGTGTGTATTAAGTATACGCCGTGTGGTGTCCTGCGAATTGGCTTTACGGCAGCAACTTTATGTGCTTTACGTGCTGCAAACAAACAAGCATAAAAACGCAATCGAAGCGATTTCAAGTACATCTGCACATCATTGCGAAATTGTAATTTTAAATTACTCAGCTTCGGGACAAACAAAACAAATGAGAGTGAAATGGACGTAGATTTTGAATGGAAAATCAATTAGCCCTGCTGACATCTGCATAGATAAATAGAAATTAAAAGCTTTACGCTTTGATTGACAAGGCCTCGAGGAGTCAACACTGCAATTGGAATTGCAGGCCATCGAATTTGCATAGGTGGAGCCCTCCTCACCTCAATTTTCATGCAAAGTATTTTGCCAATATTGGCATAAGTACATAAGTACGCCGTGTTGGCCTTTTGATTTGTCCTACTGATGCATATACATACTTATCTTTGCTGATGAAGGCTTCGAATGAACATATTTTTGATTGCTTTTGGCTGCTAATAATAAGCCATTTGTACTTTTAACCTGCTTAAGGAATTATTTACCTTAATTTGTGGGATCTAAATTAAGCTTGAATAATTCCGATGTTATTTAAGGTGTTGTAATGCTAATGTTGCTAAAATCAAATTAATGTTGAGTGTTTTGTAAGCTTATTAAATTCCTTTATTCTTTAATATATGCAAATATTTGCATAAATCATTTTTAGCTTGACTTAATGAATTTATAAAATTTTAATATGTGTTATTAGGATTTGTATTTATAGCCTGATTAAGCTAACAATTAAATGGTAATAAAATTCAATTGATTTATTTAACAAAAAACTAATTTCATATTTAATAAATCATTTTTATTGTTAGCATAATTCAGTAAAGGAAATAAATTGCATTTTGTGGCCATTGCTTTTCCACATTAAAGCATTTTCCGTATGCTCTTCCACTTTTCTAACTTTCAACCATTTGTGTGTGATTCCCCGGGGAAAAACTGAAACATGTCCTCCCTTTTAGCCGGCGTGCAGTGTGTATTGCTTTCAAATCATCCTCAATCTTGCGGCTTGTGGTTGGCTTTCAGTCTGCGGAAATCAAAAGACATATTGTGCGCCGCCTGGTGGCAGCAAGTGCATCATGTGGCAAACAGATTCTGCAACAATGTCGTTGTCCCTGCCATTGACAGACAGGCAGGCAGCACTGAGGGAAAATGTGTGGCGGTAGGGAAGGTTATAAATAAATTAATTTAAATTAAATTATGTTAATAACATACATGAATTTTATAAAATTTTAGAAGGTTTTCCAAGTGTTTAAATTATGTTTATAAATTCAAACTTTACGCAGATTAAATTATTTAATACCTAACCTATTTTTAAGGGTCTTTCTTAATGCTCTTTTTATTTATTAATATTTTTTGACATGTAACTAAATTGTTCTCTCTGCACATTCAGGGAGATGCAGCTTAGGGGGCAGATTGACTGTCAGAGGCACATTATAAACGGGATGGCAAAGGCAGAGCCTTGGCATGGCGCCTAACTCTAAAGTCACAAAGTCAATTCATGGCTCCTGCAGCCGACGCACATAAATAAGCCGAGTTAAGAGGCAAGTGGGGCAAAGTTTTGGCCCACTAAAAGGCTTTGACTGATGAGCGGTCGTGTGGCCGAGTCCGCTAGTTGATTGCGCATTAATTTGTGTGCCGCTCCTTCTCCTTAGCCTTTAGCCATTACCTCAACACTGGTCTGGCCTGGTCTAGTCTGAATTATTATTTGCTCAAAGTTTCCTCAGTTCCACCAGCCAAAGAAATGCACAATGCAGAGCGTCTTGGGAGCAATGGTAAGAATTGAGAGAAGGACAGAGACTGAGTTTGAAAAGTAATAACAATGGCCAACTGACTGAAAGTTTATTACAATGATGATGTTGATGGCCAGAATGCATTAAATTAAATACAAACGAAAAGAAAGCAGCCCGAATCTAGATGCTAGCTAGCTTTTGTTTTCTCTCAGCTTTATTTACATCAAGTTTTCAATTTGTTTTCCGGCTCTTGTCAACATCATCCGGCCGTAACGAAATATATGTAGATGAAAATGTTCCCAAAATCCAATTCGCAAAATTTGTTAGTCTGTTGAGAATTTCTAAATTGTTAAAGTTACAAAGGAAGGACATTAAAATGGATTGTAAAACAAAAGAAAATTAATGTTTAAGTTTTATGCAGATTTTTTAAATGAAATTATTTATTATAAATATAAATTTAAAATAGTTTCCCTTTTCATTTTCAATTTAGATATTGCTGAATGTATCCATATATATATACTGTAAGATATATCGATATATTAATATTGAGATGAAAGTGTCTTCAGTCTATATTTAAGTGTTTGTATTTAACCAATTTCTATCCTTAAAAATTTATCACAAAATGTGTTTGGTGCTTTAACAAAAATTGCCGAAAAAAATACAACTATACTAAATATTTTTGTGATGTATTTTTAATAATAAAAAACTTGTTACATTAAATTCGATATTTGCTTTGTATCTTTCTACATTTTCCGATACATTGAAATAAAATAAAATTTCTTTGATTTTTTGTTGATGATAATGATAATGAATTTATACTTTTTCATATTTAAAATATCTCATTAATCAAATCTTTATTTTTTCATATTTAAAATATCTCATATATCAAATCTACTCTAATTTTTTATATATATTTAGACTGATATATAATCAATGGATTGTCCTTCTTAATTATTAGAATTATTTTTGCATTAAAATCGGCGTATTCTATTTTACATAGAAAAAACCTTTAATACATTAAATATATAGCTTAATATCTTAAAATTGCATTAGTTTTGATTGTCCATAAAGTTTCTGTTTATATAAACTTTTCTTGCATATTTTTCCAGTATTTTTCACATTCTTATAATAACTATATCATTTTTCCAATCGAATTGCATTTAAATCGTGGCAGTAATTTATCTGCGGGGCCAAGTTCAAGTTCGGAAGCCGTCGAACCCCGTAAAGCAGGCCACAACATAAATTACCCGGCAGAGACACCCGAAATCCCATTGCAGAATGTTGCATTTCGTATATTTGTTGCTTTCGCGTAATGCGATTGCATTTAAATTTATAGCGTCGGCAACAAAAGTGTTGCATATTTTCGCATATTTTTTCCCAGGCTTTTCTCGAGTTTTCTTCCCTGTGTGTGTATAGTGTGTGTGTGTTTTTATACCCTGTACCGTAGGTACATAGGTATATTAATTTTGTGCAAATGTATGTAACAGGCAGAAGGAAGCATTTCCGACCCCATAAAGTATATATATTCTTGATCAGCATCAACAGCCAAGTCGATATAGCCATGTCTGTCTGTCCGTCTGTCCGTCTGTCCGTCTGTCCGTCTGTATGAACGCCTAGATCTCAGCAACTACAAGAGCTAGAGCCACCAAATTCGCTATGTAGGTCGGAATGTTTTGCACGCAGATCAAGTTTGTTTCAGATTTTAAAATTTCCCTCCCACTCCCCCGCAAATCAATTAAAAACGTTTTGCAGCCACAAATATTACCATAGATCTTTTTTTTTTTGTGCATAGGCATGCATATGTAGTACATGTATCAATACCGAAAATCTGGTAAAGATCGGATAAAAACACAAAAGTTATTTACTTATCAGTTTGTTATCATTTTGGCAGCTAGCAACAGGAGCTTCCCAAAAAACAACAACAAAACTAATGAGCGCAAGAAACTAACTCCCGTGCGCAAGAAAGAGAGGGTTATCTCTGTCTCTGTCTTGCACACG
>VNJU01010129.1:0-27037 GCA_008042675.1 Drosophila seguyi | reverse complement strand
TGGCACAGCACGACCTTATTGATGGCCTGCTTGACATATCTTTGTCTCAAGTTAACCATGTCCACAATTCTTTAAACCGCTTATTGGATCTTTGTTTCGTCTCAGATCCTCTAGGTGTTGACTTTGTCAGAGCTGCTCCATTGACGCAACCTGAAGATCCTTACCATCCTACTTTCGAAGTGACTATCGACACGGGAAAGGTTGTAAAGAATAAATCTGTTTGCTTAGCTAATAAAGTTCGCTGTTTTCGGAAAGCCAACTTTCATACGCTGAACAACTTAATATCTAAGTTTGATTGGTCAAATCTGTACATGTGTACTGACATGGTGGCCGCCGTGGACACTTTTTAACAGTACCATGAACTCTTTCTTTTTATCCTGTGTTCCGTTAACCTATCCGTCTGTCTCCAGTAAGCCACCTTGGTTCAATAAGGCGCTGACACACCTAAAAAATGTAAAGTCTAGGCTTTATAATAAATACAAACTTACTCGTTCTAAAACTGTTATTTCTAACTATCTTAGTGCTCGGTCGAAGTTTACCGTGCTTAACGCTAGGTCTTATAAAAATTATTTGACTCGTTGCAGGGTTCAGTTCTCACAGGACCCAAAACAGTTCTATAACTTTGTTAACACCAAGCGTAAACCAAACCTATACCCTTCCTCGCTTTCATTTAAAACTCTTCAGCTAGTTCGGATCAGGCTATCGCCGATCTTTTTGCTGAGTTTTTTAAAACCACTTATTCCTCTTTAACCAATCTAAACCAGTTAAACCCGATGAACTCTTTCCAAATACCCAGCTCGAACCTAATTTTCTGTCCTATCTTAAACGAAAGCTCTCTTCGTTTGGATATTCAGCGAGTTAAGCCAGTTTACTCACCGGGTCCCGATGGAATACCTGGCTGTGTACTCAGGTATTGTGCCTAAGCTCTGTGTAACCCCATTCTCAAATTGTTTACCTTATCTTTAGAAACATCTCAATTTCCCCTTATTTGGAAGGAATCATTTATAATTCCTCTCCACAAAAAAGGTAGTAAATCGGATGCTGGTAACTATATAGGAATCTCTAAGTTGTCGGCAATTCCAAAACTTTTCGTCTGCAGCATTTATGCAAGTCCGTAATTTCTCCATGTCAGCATGGATTTATGAGATGAAGATCGATCACTACAAATCTTTTGGAACTAACCTCTTTCGTTATTAGGGGTTTCCAACGTAAGCACCAAACTGATGTTATTTACACAGACTTTAGTAAAGCTTTTGACTCAGTTAATCATTTTCTTCTTGTAAGGAAGCTCGATTTAATGGGGTTTCTGGCTGATCTTCTTAATTGGTTTCAGAGTTATTTGAGTGACAGGACTCAAAAGGTTATTTTTAAGAATGCTCTATCCAACTCCCTTAGTGTCACATCTGGCGTCCCACAAAGCAGCCATCTCGGCCCACTGCTATTTACATTGTTTATCAATGAACTTCCGCTAGTTCTAACCAACTCAAGAGTACTTATGTACGCTGACGATGTTAAACTA
Organism: Drosophila seguyi; assembly: GCA_008042675.1. Taxonomy (NCBI): domain Eukaryota; kingdom Metazoa; phylum Arthropoda; class Insecta; order Diptera; family Drosophilidae; genus Drosophila; species Drosophila seguyi. The sequence goes on along the minus strand of VNJU01010129.1, from coordinate 25,518 downwards.
TGCCTGCAGTATAAGGACAGCTCATGCCAGTCAGACTTACAATCGGATCTTAACAACTTTTAAGCCTGGTGTCGTGCTAACTTATTACATCTCAACATATCTAAGTGCAAACTGATGACATTCTCACGTGTCACTCCCCAGTATGCAACATATATGCTTAATGATTGCGCTTTGGAAAGAATCACCCTTGTTGATGATCTAGGTGTTCGTCTAGATCCTAAGCTTTCGTTTTCAGATCATATTTCTTGCATGGTTAACAAGGCCAAAGGCGTGCTGGGATTTATTAAAAGGTGGTCGAAGGAATTTGATTCTCCTTATACAACGAAGACTCTCTTTATTTCGCTAGTTCGTCCTATTTTGGAGTTTGATTCTTGTGTTTGGAGTTCTCAATTTGGAGTTCATATCAACCGCATCGAATCCGTTCAAAAAAACTTTCTGCTTTTCGCCCTACGTGGCTTAGCCTGGGATGCCGACCTAAGATTACCGTCTTACGCTAGTAGACTTCTATTAATTAACTTACCATCCCTAGCTAACCGCAGAACGATGCTTGGTGTATTCTTCCTACACAAGCTAATTCACGGTACCGTAGAGAGCCCTTACCTGCTAGGTCAGCTCAACTTCCATGTTCCCCGTTAACATCCAGAACTTTTATCTCCTTAACAATAAATCACTGTAGGAGGGAGTTTGAGGTACATGAACCCTTTAGGGTCTTATGTACCGATTACAACCGCCTCTTTGACTGTATGAAGGGCAGTGAGAGCCTCCCTCGCCCTAAAACTATATTGCTAGTAGAATTAGCTCGTAATAATGCATGAACCTAAAACCTAAAAAGATCAACGACTACTAATAGTTTGGAGCTCACTTCCTTCATAATAAGGGGCTTCAATAAAAACCTTCAGAAAGACGTAATCTATACTGATTTCAGTAAAGCATTCGACTCTGTCAACCTTTCTCTCCTTGTTCGAAAACTCGACCTAATGGGATTTCCGGTTGATCTTCTTAGTTGGATCTCAAGTTATCTGAATGGCAGGACGCAAAAGGTTCTATTTAAAAACACCTTATCTAATGTTCTCAGGGTTACTTCTGGCGTCCCGCAAGGAAGCAATTTGGGTCCCATGCTGTTTACATTTTTTATGAACTGGCCATAGTTCTTACTAACTCCAGAGTACTTATGCATGCGGACGACGTCAAAGTTTGCGTGCAATGTATGGATGGCTCTTGCCAGTCTGATTGACAAACAGATCTTAACAATTTTCAAACATGGTGCAGTGCAAACCTATTAAACTTAAACGGCTCTAAATGCAAGCTTATGACATTCTCTCGTGTCCCAACCAAGCTTGCAACTTACACGCCGAACTGCTGCTCTTTGGAAGAATCGCTTTAGTTGATGATTTGGGTGTCCGCCTCTATCCTAAACTTAACTTTATTGATCATAATTCATGCATGGAGGTGGTGTCCTTGGATTCATTAAACGTTGGTCGAAAGAATTCAATGACCCTTACGTTACAAAATCTCTATATATTTCTTTAGTTCGTCCTATCTTAGAATATGGATCTTTACATTTAATTGGACTCTTACCTGAAATGATCGTATCGCGAAGGCAGTAGGAAAAATATATGGAATGCTGAGAGTATTGTCTGTGACGAAGGGATGTCTGCCTATAAATGTTCGTATGTTAATAGCAAAAACATGTTTAGTTCCTTCTCTGTTTTATGGACTAGAAGTTTTTTCAAATTGCGACTTGATCAGCAATAATAAACTAAAGATAGTTTTTAATTGCATTGCAAGATATATATTCAATCTGCCACGGACGGAACATGTGTCTGATTATGCCTATAACATTTTTTACGTAGAACTTAATGGTTGGATAAAGATGAGAATATTGACATTTTTCACAAATTATAAGAAAAAAAAAAATTATTTATTTGAAAAATTAACATTTACTGTTTCTAGACGAATAAACAATCTAATATGCATTAGACCCAGATCACTGACTTCCGAAAGACAATTTTTCATAAATGGTATACGATTATGGAACCAGCTTCCGAATAATATTAAAAACATTAGCAATGCTACGAAGTTTAAAGAAAAGGTACTCTCACAAACAGCCCCATTCATTAAATTAAATTAAAGCGACTTAAGATTAGGTAAAATTAAATACATAGGTATATAAATAATAATAAATTAAAATTGTAAGATTAAAAATATTTTATGCATCAAATTTGCTGTAAATGTAAATGACAGATATATGTATTGTAATTCTTTGTGACTAGCGCTCCAATTTATAAGTTCTAAACTTGTAGCGTTAGGAAGTCCAATAAAATCAAATCAATCAATCAAAAGTATATAAGAGTCAGAATTTGCCAGTGGCATAGTTTTACGTCATCTGCGTACATCATCACGCGGGAATTAAGAACCACATTAGACAAGTCATTAATAAAAATGACAAACAAAAATGGCCCAAGGTGACTCCCTTGTGGAACACCCGAAGTCACGCGGATATTGTTGTAAAGCTACTCTTTGAGCTTATAAGTAAGTATGATCCAATTGGTCATCAAAACAGGGAAACCCAAGAGAATAAGTTTTTTTAGCACCAGATGGTGGTTCACTGAATCAAAAGCTTTACTGAAGTGTGTAAAGATGATATCGGTTTGGGTGTTATTTTTGAACGCGTTTCTAATGACAGCACAAAACTCGAGAAGGTTTGTGAAAGTAAATCGGTGTTTCATAAAGCCATGCTGTGATGGGGACATTATCGAAAAGCTTAGGGATCGCACTTAGTTTTGCAATTATGAAGGGGAATTATGAAAGATTCCTTTCAACATACAGGAAAAAATTAACACTGGAGGGATATCTTAAATAGTTTAGACAAAGGACTACACAATGCACTGGCACAATTTCACAATACACAACTGGGTACAAGATCTGGACCAGAAGAGAAGGAAGGTTTAAGTGTTTCAAAATTCTGAAAAACATCGTTTTTGGCTGATTGTGGGCAAAAAATACCAGCTGAGTGCGGAAGCGAGTATGAATATGGTGAGGTTGAGTCAAAACTGAGAGGTGAATAGGTAGTCTGGAAAAGTTTGGCGAATAAAATTGCGATATCAGGCTCATTTGAAGCGGACTCATTATTAAAATGAAGACGGGTTGGAAAAAAGTGAGATTTTCGTTTCGAGTTAACAAACGCGTAAAATGGCTTGGGGTTGGCCTGAAACTCTTGTCTACAGCGATTTAGGTGGTTTTTGTAACATTCAGAATTAAGCGTCAGAAAGTCGGAGCGAGCTATTAAATATCTACCACGATCGACTTGCAGCCCAGTTCTTTTGAACTTTTTAAAAAGTCTTGATTTCACAATTTTTAAATAAGATAGTCGACGAGAAAACCAGGGAGGCTTATGCGAAACGTCAGGAGAAGGAAACGATGGAACAAATACGTCATAAAAGCGCTCAACCATGTAAGGGATCGTCAGTGAAGTCAAGAAAAGTCCAGTCGACTTAATAAATAAGAAATTAGCTTTGCGGAAGCAGCAAAAAGTTGCTGGAAGCAGCAAAAAGTTGCTGGTTCAGCTAAGGGACAAGGCAGTAATGGAAATCTCCAATCTGGGATAATAATAATAAAATTTAATTGTCCCAATAAAAGGACGATAAGACCGTGATTAAAATCTTGAGGTACAAAGTCCAATAAAATCAAAATCAAATTAAAATATCAAAACATGGAAGATAAAAATAAATTAATTAACTAAGCTGAGAAAATTATCGGAACTTATTTGGAGAAAACAAGAGGACAAGAATTTGAAATGCGAACAAACCCCGGAATAAAAAAAATGTGAAACCAAGAGAAATAAATATAATAAAAATCATTAAATACATGTTTTACTCGACCAAACAGGGAAAAATCTGGAAAACCTAAAACAAAAAAACCACGATGCTCAGAAGGGTTTATTTTCGTGAAGACAATAATCGTGACTTTCGTCTAGGGTCAGGCAGAGCCGGCCGCATGATTCAAGACCCCGAGAGGCGTCCCAAACATTTTTTCGGCCACTCATGGCGGATGCCATGACCTACACCAACACGCGTAGTTAGTGCTGTATTTCGCTCAGTGGTGGTCCAGAATAAAACGATAAATACTTTCCACGTAGTAACCCGGTGGCTGACAAACTCCATCTTACATCAGCCCACCTTTTAGAAATTTTTATTCTGAAGGGAAACAGCATCGAACACGGTTTCTATGGAACTCTAAATCTATATATGTACATATATATAAATGAATTGCTGTTCGTTAGTCCCGTTAAAACTCGAGAGAATGTAAAATGTTCGTGGAGGTCTTGGGAAGGCTTAAAAGGCGAGAAAAAATAGAATAATTTACAGGAAAATCCTAAAAATAGCCCTTTTGGGGTATCCCATACAAACGATTTCTTAACGAAATGTAGTAGTGTGCCCTCTTTTTTGATATTTTGGATGCTTACTTACTTAAAAAAACGAGAATTTTTCTTACTTTGATTATTAACGCTACGATGCAAAGGAGAAGACGACCTGACATAGGTCGTCGCAGTTAGTCAAACGTACGAAGAGCTACCTTAAGTGCTAACCGCACTAATCACCAAAGAGAGACAGATCAAGGAAATAGTCGAATTGCTTTGTCAGAATTGCGTTATTTACCCTTCCCTACCTTTCTGCACCGCGTAAAACACTTAATTCTACAGTGTTTCGTATAATTTCCCTGTTTTTAATATAATTTGGCTATTATAAAATATGCATATAATGCTTTACAAAAAACACTCACGGTGTAATGGAATTTGTTAACAAAAATTTCATTTTTCTTTAACTTTTTTCAGGTGGAACATATTACAATCTTAATTTTTTAAAGTTAAAACCAAATAAAAAACGCTCGCCAAGCTTGTTTGAGTCGGGTTTGACACGATGGTCGAAAGAGAGCGTCGGCTCGGCAGAGGCCGCCGTCGGCTTATTACAGAGGCAAGTGGTACTGCAGGTAAATGATTGTTTGCAATTACAGATACAAAGACATTTGCATGGTTCAATGTTGCATATCCGAAATGAATCGCATCAATTTCTGCAAATATATTTCATTTCGTCGATGGAGGATCAGCTGAATGAGCGTTGCAATATACAGTGAGCACAACAGTTAAGAAGACGAATTATTGAACAGTTGCAAGAATTTTATTACGCTAAGAATGCTGTGGTTGATATGTTCAAAACAGTACCCCGACAGGTGAACATGTGCGAAGATTCAATGCACCAAACGTAGCACTTCAATGAAACGGATAATTTGAGAATAACGCTTCGATTACTTTGAATTCACTTTCATTTACTTAAAGAAGTACAATTAAATAATTCTTCATTTTTGTAATCGAAATGAATTCATTACTTTTGTGAAGTGAAGTAAAATTTTTCCTTTTGAAAACAAACAAAAATTTTCTTCATATTTTAATCACCGAACGAAATGTTACATAGAACGAAGCCATTTGGTGGCGAAGCGGAGTTTGCCGGGTTTGCTAGTTAATATATAAACTTACATTCTTTCAGATTGTTTTGGATAGGAGTTCCAGTTAATATTATGCGTTTTGGAGTTTTTATTTTCGCAACGGCAAGGCTGATAGCAGACTTGCTGTTTTTAATAATGTGTCCTTCATCACAAATTACTATATCGGCACCTAAAAAAATAAATATTTAATGAAATTTTTTAAAATAATCTATACATATTTAGGTATTACCGGGTTGTAGGAGATATTTTTTCACTTTTTCACGAATGTAATTTAATTTTGAAGTCGATCCACATCCTTTATATTTATATGAGTGATAAAATACTAGAGTTCGAAAAGCTTCATAGCCCAGTAGTAAGCATCCTGCTTTGCCTTTGGTAGATAACGACCATTCCTTAAGGACCCGAAGCTTTTCGGAAATATCACTAAAATAAGGGCAAAAGAATTTTCATATTAAACCAATAAGATTCAGAGCGTCTTTCTTGATCTATCAGGGGTGCTTAACTAATTAAATGCAATACCGCTAAACTAGCGGGATTGCAATCGTAATAAATGTTTTTGATGCCCCTCAGTTGGCAACGAACGACTTTAGGGAACATCTGATCTAGGAAATTAAACAGCAATTTTTTCAGCCACGGTCAAAGTTTATCAGGGCTTTTCCGGTGTTCTTTTTAACTTTATTTAGTTCGACTTCAATTTTTTTATTTAACTTAATTTTTGGTAAGGTATTCATAAAGCTTTATTACCCATATGTAATCACTGGAGATAGTTCCTAGCCAATTCAGTGAACCGAATAAACCATTTAGCACCAGAGCGCAGCCACTTGGTTTGAAACTCACTCCAAGCGAAACAACATCGCTCGTAGCCCGCTTCCTGGCAAAACTCCATCCTTCATCAGCCTGTGGAAAGAAAGGCTAACATCCTAACCATTTCACCAAGTTTCGGGTTTAGCAAGAACTTAATCTTGGAAGGAAGCCCATAACATACTGTTTTCGATGAATCCCTCCAGGGGTGCTATGCCTAAGCCGGAATGAAAGCTGGAACAGGCGGAGAGCATTCATTGCCTGCTACGACTGCCGTAACCTCCCCTCAAGCAGTTTGCCAAATTTAGAAAGGAGACTAATAGGCCTATAGCATCTGAGATCTCTGGTGGTTTGTCTGGTTTTAGTACCATCACAATCCGAGCGATCTTTCAGGTCTTCGGAAGCCTCAAGGAATCATTATAATAAACACTATATATAATAGTGTTTTCAGATGCAGGGCTTTTGCAACCCGAAGCCGTTCTATGTTGTTTTTAACCTTCGGTAGGGTAACAGGTGCCACTAAGAGTTCCATTTTATGCGTTATGCTAGCTTGTCAGTTACTAGCTGTTTCGTTCGGGCTTGGGCGAAGATCTTTGCCAAATTGTTACACTTCGTCCTGAGTAGATCTTGCCCATTTACCTACCATTCGCCTGCATGTCAGAAAACTTTTGAATAGTAGGAAATAATTGAAAGTCGCCTAAGCTGTCACGTGTTCCATCTTGTTAGTTTTAGCTCCCTCCGGAACAACCTGTCAATCCATATAGATATACTCTCTTCTAGTCTCTTCTTCAGAAACATCAAAACATCTGTAGTAGCTGTACTAACATCCCAACATATTAGCCATGGATGATGGAGCTTAGTTAATAAAGTTAATACGTGACAATACAGGATAGCACAGAAGCTGGATAGTTAGTACGTAGAGCTTTCAGGTGCAAATACTTGAGCTTGAAGCATGCACCATACTCCGTTCGGCTCTATACCTACAACACGCGGATGTTTCGCGTTGAAGTTCCCGTCTAAGATGAACATATGGCCCAATTGTGACAGGAGGTGATTAAACTCTAGTCCCAAGGAATAACAAAAATATATTGCACCAATCAAGAGCTATTCTCTGTAAGTTGAGACCATGATGGTCCTAGCTGAAACTTTTAATTTCTGACAGCGTGAAGATGGTAGTAGGATAGACCTCCATTTGATCTACTCGTTTCTATGTGACACTGTCGTCCTCGCTTGCAACGGATTCGCTCTCAAATTTTTTCGGCGATGTAAATTTTCAAATGTCTGTTCTCTTATGTATATTTTTTTTTCTTAAGTTAAGTACGTTAGATTCCATCCGAATCAAACAAGCCAAGGCCACCTTTCCGTTCAATATATAAATCAAATTAATACGTTTTATTTTTTTAAACAACCAAGTCCAACGTATTCCTAGCCGCCTAGCTATCGGCTTCTTCCGTGCTATACGGAAGTTTTCCCGGGCAATTATCTTCTCTTACCGACTTCTTAAGACCATTTTACAGCGCTTTTTTAAGCACAGGCTTTAATTCTTGACCGAAAAAACATGGCGTAAGTTATCATCACAAAAGAAATTAACTTATTGTCTATAATTTCCCTAAAGTCGTCAAATTTTGCGTAATTCCTGAGGATTCTTGTATTTGTTCTTGCCTGCGAGCCGCGGAAAATCTCATGAAAAATATAGATTATTATAATGGCTAATAAATCAAAAAGAGACGCGCAGAAAAAATATATGGTCTTGCATTTTAAAAATATAAAATCAACTTACGATGAATCCGGAAATATGAAAACCTTTATAGTGTTATTACTTTTTAATGGACTTAGCCAGTGATGAAATTCATCAGCCCAGTTCATGACCGTGCTCTTTGGACAAAGTACCAACATTTTGTTGGTATTTAATTCTTCGTAAGATATCACCGTATGCAGCAGAGCAATCAACTATGAATACAAAAAATATATATTATAATATATATACAGTTAATAGTTTACTTATTTCACCTGAAGTGTCTTTCCGAGGCCCATACAATGGGCCAATATACAACCCGATCCTAAATTCTTATTAATCTGATCTGTTCCACCATAACATGAATCGTAAATAAATTTAACACCATCCCTTTGATGAGGCTTTAATTGCTTGACAATATCTCTGTCAACTGTAACAAAAGTTTTGGTAATTTCAATATAATCAAGAATTAGATCAGTTTTATTTATAAATGTAGTATGGTTTTTAAGGGCTTTTGAAAGTATAGAATTTTTTTTTTCCAATTTTCGAATTCTTTCAGTTTCATTTTTCTGTGCTGCTTGTGTCTCAATAGCCAATTGATCGATTCGAAGCATCGGTTTGATAAACCTGGATTGTTTATTTTTTTGTTCAGTATCTGAATCATCACTATCAGAACTGAGTATAATTGATGTTGGGTGTTTTATTTCAACATCAGAATATGTCTTTGACGTTTCGAAACTACCCCTATTTATTAAAGTATCATTTGCTGCTAAATTAAATCTGAATTCAGTTTTGATATCTTTAATTGGATTTAAGTTATTGTTTTTTTGCACAGAGCTAGGAAGACTATCAGATTCAAAAACGTGAAGGAACTTATCAACAATATTATTCATGAAATCATCTTTAACTGATGCCGAGTCTTCGTAGTTGCTTTGATTTGTTAACCCAGAGTCGCTATTTGAGTCATTTAAAAGTTGATGCTTTATTTGTTCATTGTAGCGTGATATAAATTCGACCTCCGTTATTATATTCCTTCCATTCTAGAAATATATAATAATTATAAACTTTAATAGTTAGTATGTAAAAATTATCAACAATTTTGATTCTGTGAATGTTAATAAAATAATTTTACAAATATTTTCGGATCTAGAATACAACTTACATTAAAGATCTGTTCACTTCCATTTATATCCAATTCATCTTCCAAGGCAGGCGCTGATTTGAACTCACTTATCTTCAGAGACTTTTTCATATTCTTCACTCTAGGCGGAATTTCTGTTTTTTGCCGTTTGCCTATGCTTAGCACATGTAAATCTATCAATCTAAATTTAAAGAATCAGTTTCAATGGTCAGTAAAATTATTCGTATTATTGCACTATAGCAAAGAAATTTTTTTATTGTCCCTAAAAAGTATATGTTCAATTTGTTAAAAAGTTTTAACAACAACAAAATTCATAATATTTTTAAATATCAGGCACTCTTAGAGATTAAGTTATGTGGTGACAAAGATTCCTATAAAACCCATTGTACGATGTATAACCACATAATGTGTATTGTCAGCACATGTTGAGGTAGGAAGCCCACTGTGTGATAGATGCGCTCTTAATTAAATACCCGTTAGATTTAAGAATTGTACTATCATCTCTGTCTAAAGGGTATTCTAGCATTACGAGATAACAATTTTAATTGTAAATGAAGCGTGTGTGCCTGTCGCATTGCCGATCTGACTCAGCCAGTGGGAGTTGGCAGTCACATGCCGACTGCTAAAGACCGAGCATACGTGGCGGAAAGCCACATCCTGCTAGAGGTGTTCCTTCTCGAGACTAAATATGGCGGATGTCGAAACTCGAAAAAAAAACCCATAATCACCAGAGTTATCGTACCGTGCCCCGTGATGAATGACACAACTTTAGTGTGTCTTTTAAAGGTGGCTTCCGGATACCTAGCCCCTCCGGTTGTATATGCGCCCGATCCGCGGTATGAGGCTCTGCCCCGGGCGATATTTCCTTCCTGATTACTCGTGGGACCAACATAGGGAGACCATAAAAGTAATAATGAAAAAATATGCTCAAGCAGCCCCAAATCGATTGACATCGAACCTATTCGGGAGACTAAAGAAGCTATGAATATTTGGTCACAAAGCTCTGGCGCCGAAACCATCACCAAGGAAGTCGAAGAAGCCCTTCTCGCCTCTCTCAAGGTTAAAACCCCAAAGCGGATAGCACTATCAGGCGCCGAGGTTGCGCAGACATCCTGCGAACGGCATACTCTTTGAGGAGGCCAAAAGGCTTGCTCAGAAGCCTATAAACCCTCCCAGTTTAGAGCCCAGCAGGAGTGGCGTAGCCAATAAGCGTGGTAGATCGGCCAACACGACCCCAGAAGAGGTGTCGACTAAGAGACCCCTAACGAAAATCGCGGAACCTATTGTCCTGACGAAGGGTGGTCCTGCAAGCGTATTGGCTGCCACGGAAGCTCCAGTAGTCTTCAGTACTACAAGCAACACAGGAGCAGTCACACAAAGCTATGACTGTGGAAGGACGCCCACATCAAGGTGGTCGCCGAAGCAGAGGCTCCACGTGTCCCTGTCTTCATCGGCTACTTTCCGCTTCCGAATGCCGACATGAAAGCGGCAGAGATTTTAAATCTCGTGGAAGCCTAGAAAAGCGGCCTATGCGTGGGAGACTGGCATGTATTCCACAGCGATATGCGACAAAGCACGGCCGTTTTAACAATCGCGCTGAACCCAGTCTGGGCCAACCGGCTGAATTCGCTGGGACACCAGATCAACTTCGCGTGGGAACGGCTACATTAAATAAACTAAATAACAGTTGGAGGCTCCCGATTCCGCACCGGAGAGCCACATCTGTTTCAAGGCCAGTGCTCATTGATATGGGTGCTATGACACTACAGGGTACCGACGAGGTCCAGGAGCCCTCAGTACCACGGAAAATCTTGCGCCGTCCACTCTACGGGAGCATCACGCGCGTTACAGGGCGTACCACTCGAGGCACCAGCACCTGAAAAGAGGCACTTCCTGTCCCCCTCCCCCAATCCACGCAAACGCCAATTGTGACGTCCTTTGTGAGAGGTTTTCTACAATGGAAACATCATTTATCCAGGAGACACGGATAAATGCCGGAAGAGTCCTGGGGTTAAGCACCCCATTCGGTAAGCACAACTAACCTCGCCCTAGAGAGGCGTTGTTAATTAACAAAAATTTAACATTTGGATGTGCCTACGGCGGCTACCTGTGCCCTGATAGAGCACTGCCAGCGGAATCGGATCAGATGGACAATCGCCTGCGATGCCAAACCGCAAGAGGTGAGTGCCTTCTTAAGTAAATTATTAGTATTAACGTAGGTTTACTAAATTATGGCATCTGGTACCTAATGCTTCTATTTTGTTGATCTTAAATAAAAAATGAATTACTCCGTTATTAAAAAAAAAGGTTTTTAATAAAAAAATAAAATGTTAAGAAAAACTTAAAAAACTTGTTTTACCCAAAAAAAAAACTTCGATCAAATAGAAGGAAGAGCCCGGGGCAAGGGAAACGACAGCGTTTTATTTTTTCTCTTGCACTGCTTTGCATACTAGCTATTTATTTTATAAAGACATTACGGAAATGTCTCCTTCACCTCTTTGCAAACTTCTGACAGAAATTATAATACCCTGCAAGTGTATAAAAATTTCTCACCAAACAAAATATGCAACAACTGCTCCGCCGAATAACAAACAACAATAGACAAAATATAACAAAATTTTGTATAAACAGTGTAGGTTGCTGTGTGCAGATCTATTTGCATATATAGATGCCTAGAAGTAGGTCAAGAAAAAACTTCGCGGATGGATCTAAGAGACACTAGGCCAAGGTCGTGGCAAAGTTACGAAAGGGTGGGATTATCGCTCCTAATTAGTAAGCTCTTTGAGAGATACTATTTGAGTTTGCGGACAACGTGGTCCTAGGAGGGGTCTCGGCTGAACTGCTGCAGCCGTACAGATCCCACTGTTTTGTTTTATTTGATATTTAATACTTTTGTTACTGGAAAATAATGCTAAATATAGCTCGGATAGGGTAGTTTAGGATATAATATGAATTTGAACAGCTTTTAACACGGTTTAATATAATTCGTCGTCGTGTGTTCGTCGTAGTTTATGTCCTGGCTTTTTCACCTCTCTTCACCAATCTTCCTTCCTCTAAACAGAAGATTTGTGGTGTGTTCGGCTGAACGGTGATGCCAGACCCATTCCCACAACTCGGCCATCCTTCTAAACATTCGTCCCGAATGGATCATCGACGTCCTCGGAGGAGGATACAGAAGATACTGACTCTCTTGCAACATCGTAGGTATCTTTCGGCTTGAGTTTAGTTACTTTATATGGACCCAAATACTTCGGCTTTAGCTTAATTCCACCACCAAGTTGAGTGCGTTTAATAGCTACAAGATTGCCTACTTTGTATGTCAATGGGGGTTTACGTTTCAGATTATACGTATGCCTATTTTCATTCTACATAACAAGGATCTGTTTCTTGGCAGTCTGGCGTATCTCGTCACGGTGATCCTGGAAAATTCGTATAAACTTTTTCTGGATCATTTCCTTAAGCTGAATGTCTATTTTAGTGGGCATCTTGACACCTACAAGAAGCTCGAATGGAGTCGAATGTGTACTCCTGCAGTACGTAGGATTGATTGTCTGCTGAACCTGGCTGACGAACTTGTACCAATTGCTGGGGTCCTCTATGGATAGCTTTGACAGGACAGACACAATCGTGGAATTCAGGCGTTCAACTTGCCCGTTCACTCTGGGAAGTCCAGTCGTTACTGCATGAAGTTCAATGTTCTCGTTCTCGCAATACTGCTTAAACTCGTCAGATGTGAACGCTGTGACTCGATCGGAGATTATTTGAACAGGGTTTCCAAAAATGTTGCTCTGTGTCTCCAGTCTTGTGATAACGTCCTTGAATGTTGTAGATTTCGTAGGATACAGCTAACAGAATTTCGTAAATCCATCAATAACAGCTAGCATGTACTTGTAGGCCTAATGAGTCGATTCAAGCGGTCCCAAAAAATCAATGTGAAACGTTTGAAGTGGCTGATCTTCTTTCGGTAACGGGTGCAACTCTTCTTCTTTTTTGCCAAGCTTTCTGTTGGATACAATATACGGAATGCAACATCTAATCTGCCGTACTCCTTTGCAATGATGTCTTTAGTTTTCTCTACAGAAAAATGTTTTTTTTCTTGTGCTTGTGGAATAATTTCGCGTTGGAGGGTTAGTGGCACAACTATTAATTTATCGTCGCTGACCAGTTTGTAAAGAAGACCGGCTTTCCAAAAGAAAGTGTTGTGCGTAGTTTTGTCAGCAAGAACGTCAATAATGGCTTTTAATTCCTCGTTTTGCGATTGAACATATTTCAATTTAATATGCAAGCTTTCGTCGGAGATCATCATTACAGGATAACGGCTTAAAGCATCAGAATGCCGTATGCGTGTTCCCGATCTGTGCTCGACGTCAAAGTTAAACTCTTGAAGTTCGAGAATCCAACGTGCGACTCTGGAGCAGACTTCCCTTTTTTCCATCGCCTTCGTAAAAGCGTTGCAATAGCTTATCAGCTTAAATTGTATTCCCAAACGGTAGACTCTGAACTTACGAAAAGCTTCAACTACTGTCAGAATCTCTAACTCATAGCTAGAAAACTTCCTTTCCGGCTCCGTCGTTTTTTTTTCTCATATAGTAAACAGGATGAATCTGGTTATCGTCAGGAGGCTTTTGGAGTAGAACTGCTTCGAATCCGTCAATCGATGCATCTTTGTGTAGTTCCGTTTCGTGCTTGGGATGAAAAATCTTGAGCAATGGTTTCTGGGTAATCAAAGTCTTAAGCATGTTAAAAGCGGTAATCTCTCTATCAGTAAGCAAAACTTGGCATCGTGTTTCATCAGATCTGTCAAAGGCTTGGCGATGATCGAAAATTATTCCGTCTTTCAGCCATTGTTCGATTTGATCGTCGATTATGCATTTCTCGGCAAATGCCATTCTACGCGAACGCGAATGCACAGGAATGTCGTCTTTTAAAACGATGCGCAATTCGACATTGGTTGTTTTCGTGCTCGAAGGGGTATAGTTCTTAATCAGGTCGTAAACTTCGCGTTTTCCCTGACTAGTCGCATTTTCGTCAATGTTGATGTTTAAATTTTCGGTACTTTCAACGTTAATTTTCATAAGCGAACTTATTTCGGTTTCAGCGTCTTGATTTCCAGGATTTATAATTTTTATACCGTCGCGATTAATTTGAATTACAGCGTTGTTACAACATTCTGCGCCTAATACAACATCTACGTCCAAAAAGTCTGATGAAACCACCAAAAAGTTTTCTTGAAATAATTGACTTTCAACCTCGAATTCTGCTTTGAATGAACCGAATGGTTTTAATTTATTTTTTTTTCGAAACCGACGAGAAATACGTTTGCAGCGCTTAGTTTAGGCTTATTCAATTTTAAGTACGTTGTTTCACTTATAATGTTGTATTTGCTGCCTGTGTCGAGTAATGCTGTAAGCCTCTTCTGCTTCATAGAAATTTCTTTACACATTTTCGAACGCCACTGTTGAATTCTCCATATTGATGTTTTGCGTATTCGTTTACTTGCGTGTTTTGCTTTGCACGGATCGAATTTCTTCTTAATCGCTCGAACGTTTCGTCAACGCCTCGACATTCAATATGTTGCAAATTACAGCCAAATCATTATTAGTTAAATTATTCGCGACATACGAAACTTTCTAATCAAAGAGTCGACAACTCTCTGAAAATTCAAAACCCTCAAAAGAACGCAATCGCTTTCGGTTATCTCGATCGCCATCGTATTTGTACACAAACTTATGCAATAAAACAAAATCAAAGTCAGCAAGACGCGACATGTTTCTTTTTAATCTTTGTACTCGTTGTTCTTGTCCTTTATACACACTCCTTCTGCTCGTTGTTTACACACACATACGCGTCGTCATAAATGTATGTTTTCAGATAAGCTTGGTATTTGTAGCCTTGTTTAGGAATATTTCGTCGTCGTTTGTTCGTCGTAGTTTTTCTGCGTCGTCTCTCGTTTTCAACTCCTCGATTTTCACCTCTCCGTCAATCTTCTTTTCCCTAAGCAGGTGATTTGTGGTGCGTACGGCTGAACGACGATGCCAGACTCAACCCCATATATATTTAATTATTTTGTTAATTTGAATATAAATTAATTTTAATTTAAATTATTATTGTTATTTTTATAGTATAAATAAATAAATAAAAAAATTAAAACGATGCCATCAGCAACGTGACTGCTATACGCGTCGCGCACGGCATCATACTCAGCTGAACCGCGACAATATGGTTGCTGGCATTCCGAGACCCTCCACTACGTCTGGTCCACGACCCTCGCTCATGGCAAGAAGCACTTCAACCTCCGATGATCAGTCAAATGTACAAGTGTACTTCGCTTCAGGATCAAGAGCTGTCCTGCTCGGAACGGCGATCATTGATATTTGCCGATTGAGAACGCATCTTCCAAGCATGGGCTTTGATTGATTCAGGTTCCGAAGCAACGTTTACCACTGAGCGGCTCTTCAATCGAATCAAGGCACCTTTCAAGCCAGTATAGACCCAAGTTTCCGGGCTTAATGACACGGTTGCCGCTCAACCCACGAAGCTCTGCCAGTTTGCAATTCGCGCTCCCTTCAGGCACGGTCTGCAATTAGATAGGACTGCCTATGTCCTTCCTCAATTAGCCGGAAAGCTTCCCTCATATCAAAATCCGATGGGTCCCATAAAGGAGCATCCTGACCCCTCTTAGCGGATCCAAAGTTTTTCGAGAGGTCCGAAATCGACGTCCTGATAGGAACTGACATCCTTCCGTCTGTGCTTCTGGCTCTCTTCTGGCACAAGAGACTATTTTTGGATGGGTGCTCACTGGCCCTGTTTCCACACCAGCAGCTCCCACCGTATCGGTGTTTTCCACGCGAGTCTCCAACGCATCCAAGCTCCTTGACTCGCGCAGTGCGACCGCCTTAAAAGGCCGGTTTCCCAAACGCACTCACTCCCACCGATGTCGAGTCTGCGACGGAATCCACTCGCTTCGGAAATGGAAACTATTTCTTAGGGTCAGTGTTGCGAAAAGGGTCCACGCGAATCTCGGGAACCGCTACTGTTCCAACTGTTTGGCCCACGAACACTCCCAAGGAACCTGCCGCAGTGGTGACCGATGCACCATACGCTCCAGCATATGCCCGATCATCCAGTGCAAGAGCCCCATTCGCAGCATCGGTCAGGCCCGAGGTTCGAAGCTCCATCTAATGTGCTTGCCCTCATTCCAGGCCATTTTCTCAGGAGCCGTTGCTATCCACGGCTGAGCCAGAGATAAAGGGCAAAGCCAAGTCGATATTAAATCGATAGCACATCTCAAGGCTCAATATCAGCAGTTTGTGGGACCAGGCATCTCCAAGTCGATGATATGGAACCAATGGCGGCTCTATAGAATCGTTTCTGTTTTTCCTCGAGCTGATGACCGCAATCGAGTCGTTGAAATCCGTACATCTCGCGGCACCATAAAGCACCCTGTCCACAAGATCATTCTCCGACCAGCGGAGGACAAAGGGTCCTCAGTTCCTAGGGATTAGGGCTCTTCCCATATTCCGGGGTCCAAATATAGTTCAACTCCCGGTGCTCGTCGCCAGCTAAAGTCGCCAACGATCGCCTGGGTCCGGAGGTCTGCGTCGCGTCCCCGTCGGTGGCAACGTGGCCGCAGAAGAAGGCTGTCCACATTCTTCCGACAACCATCGTCGTGGACACGGTCTCAAGGATCTACGAGGCCGGTGCCATGATCGACCCATGCATGCCGGTTAGCAGCATCGGTTGGTCGTTGGTGTCCGCAACTCGGTTGGTAGAATGTTTACGACAGAAAGGCACGAATTTCTGAGCGGCAGTGTGGGCGTCCAGCACTTGCGGTCAAGCTTGTCGCTCTTCCTCCTTCCAGCCGGCAAAGTTTCACCACTCCGCGGGCCCGCTAAATTTCTTTTCTTAGACTTAAGTTAGTCTTAAGCAAGTACTTACAAGCGACAACACTTCGGCCACCGACGACCCAGCCAACAATCCAAGCATATCTTGGCAATATTCGCCCACTCCACTACATCCCTACAGAACTCTTTGACACTATATGCTCTAGCAATTTCTAGACAGAAAATTGTCAAAGATAACGAAGCTAAGAAAAAGAAACGGCGGCCTGTAGGAATAAGTCTTCCCAGGCCAGACCACTGCGCCCACAACAACATCCGTTATAAAAAACTAATAAATTCCCTCTCTATCTCATATCAGAATGCAAGAGGTTTACGTAGTAATCTTCCCAAAATGTTTTCTGTTAGTCCCTCGTTTGCGTCCTAGTTTATTGTGTTCACAGAAACCTGTCTAAATCAGAATATTCTGAGCTCCGAAGTTTTTCCACTATATATCGGCTTGATCGGACTATCAGACGTGTAGGAACAATTTGTTGCGCCTTAATCTGCATTGGCCTTACCTACCAACTAGCCACAATGGCCAGCAGATCTGGCCCAGTTTAGAGAAGTAATAGCTCAAATAGGGTAGGCCAAGGGCGGTCTCATTTCTGAGGGGGAAGGAGTTTACTAAGTTAAACAGCGGCCAACAGGGCAAGTGGTACCTGTTTGCCACTTCAAGTGAGCTAAGGCAAACCGGCCAATAACATTCTGTGACTGCTGCGTGGGATCACCCCCGTAGTTAGTAAATTTTTTTTCTTAGCTAGTCTTTGTTTAAACGTTTTTTGAAGAACCCTGCTATTCTTCTGTATCTATGATGAAGTTTTTTAATTTAGGGTTTGAAAAAGCTGAAAATATGTATATATATTTATATATATATATATATATATATTTATATATATTTATATATATTTATATATATTTAAATATATGCAACAATTAAATCAGTAATTAAGCAACTATATATGAAGGTAACTCAGCTAAGCTAAATCCTATATTAACATATTATAAATACCACTTCATTTTAAAACCAAAAATCGAAATATACTTCTTCTATACGTCGGGTTTTCGAGATGTTTTAACTTAAAGTACACAATTCGGTGTTTGGTTTATTTGAGGTGCGAGAACTACATTCAGCAGTTTCTGCCGATTCGCTACGGATGTAATAAATTTAAATTTAACTTATAAACATACCTTTCGATTTCTCTATCAGTATCGTTGTCCGTCAAGCAAGAATGTTTATTTGTGTTTATTTGTTCGTAAAATTCCTTGATTGGAGTCTTTCTAAAGACATCTAGTTTAATATATTTCGAGAGATCAATATTATCCGAAAAATGTGTATTTATATTTTTAATTTTACTATTTAAACTTTCGTGCGATTCTACGCACAACTCCATACTTTTTTCACTGGATGACTCTATTTTGAGTTGGTCACAGCTACTTTCGAAATCAATATCGGTATGGGAAGATCCTGATGTTGCGCAAAGAAGATTTATTTTGGCCTTAATATTGTTTTGATACTTATTCATTGAATGTTTGGATGTGACATATGTCGAATTATTTGTTGCCACACATCCAACAGCAGCTATTTCTTTAAATTCTTTTAATTTTTCACAAATAAAAACTTTTAATTCATCTTCAGTTTTCGATGCAAAAGTTATACTTTCATAGTACAGTTGTTTCGCAAAATTAATTGTGCTATTCAATAAACGATTAAAAATATTTCGGTTTTCTACCTCATTATACATATTAGTAAGATAATCGTCACTTTGATTAAATTCTAAAGGTTCTGAAAAGTTTTCATAAATACCTTCAATATTCCATGCTTGAGAGCTGGTGGAAAATGATTGACTTTGGTTTAATTGTATATTTTGTTTATCTCTATACTCTGTCATGTAAGTGTTTAAGGTTTCAATGGTATTCTTAAGAAAATTCAATATATGAGTTGGAATATCGTTCTCTACGGACCTACATGGAACAATTACATTTAGAAGTATGTCTCGAATCCTTTTTAAATTAGGTTGACTTATTACCTCTTGTAAAGTATAGTTATGATCGCTTAGAGCGTCTGAAAATATAGGGTTACATTTTGTATAATTGTTATATTTCTTTGCACATTGATTTTTACATGGAAATTTAAATAAGTCGTCGATATTATTGTCAGGGCACGTATTTATTTCAATGTGGTTTGCATCTTCATTTGGAAATTTAGCGCCAGCAATCCTTGTTATTTGATGTTTCTCCATAGTAATTTCGGTTTTTATAGGCCTACCATAATTATTCACCTCTTTGTTAGAGATCTCTTCCGATTCCTTTTCTTTTGTTTGGAACGTTGATAATTCTTTCATTTTAAGCTCTGAAAAACAAGGAACAAATTTTTTTGATTGTTACTTATATTTGATAGGATGAAAAAATACGTTAAGACTGTGGGAGACTGTCCACGTATTGACGGCGATCACCGAAGGTATTATAAATTCACTTAAATTAAAATCAGCTTAGTATCGTCCGATCATCTTACCAACTATATAAACAAAAGGTATAGTTCAGAAGGAGTTAAAAAGGTCAATGTGCAAAATAAGATTTTTCCAAAATATAAGGTACTGGATATGTATTAAAAAAATTGTTCCGCCTTTTTCTTATAAACATCCGTCTGTCCGTTTCTACGCAAACTAGTCCCTCCGTATTAAAGCTATCTGAATGAAAGCAGTTAGTCAGTTACAATTTCTCCAGTTCTTAACATATTATCATATATTTTGAGACATGGCCATTTCTAGAATTTCGGTTTTTAATTTCATTCCAATCGGATGTATTATTATAATATGTAATTCCTGTTAGTTTTTCTTTTCATTTGATTTGATTAATTCATAATTCATTCACATTCAAGCTGTTAGCTGAAAGGGGATTACAAACCTCGACGTGCCGATGTTGAGAAATATATTCAAAGCGAAAAGATCTTTAACACAACTAGACTAAATTCAGCTCCGATCTCTTAATATACTCGTACTCAACCGTCTCCTTATACTACTCCCACTCAAGTGGTTCCTAAATGGCCTTTTTTTCTCCCCTAACACTTTTGGTCAATCATCACGAATAGAGACGGTCGCTGTCTGGCGCAGTGATTAGCGACACCTGGGCCTTAAGATTAGAGAGATTGCGAGGAGACCCAGAGCCCGCTTCTGGTTACCGAAGGGGACCACGCAAGGGTGATCGCTTCTCTAAGAACCCAGAACCCGGATGTCCCTATAGAGGACTGGGCCATTCAAAAGGTGGAGAGAGAGATGAAGTCAAGTCAGCTGTTCCTTCTCCTCATAAACCAACGCTGCCCTAGGAAGGCCAAGGTCTTCTAAGCTGAGCCGAACGAGATTTTTGAGTAGGTCGATGAAACCAACAAGTTGTTGGACGATATGGTCAATGACGACACGTCCCCCACAACAACCCCAACTAACGCCGATGTCAAGACTCGCACAGATTAATCTCAAGCGCAACCAACTCGATGGAAGGTCGAGAGCTTGCATAGTAATTAAGAAGCATTATAAAACTTTTTTGTTCCAAACTCCGCACACCAGATCTAGCAGTAGCTAGATTTTTGGCGGCAGATGGGAGCAGAGTACTTATCGCCTTGGCTGACATGGCCCACGACGATCCGTCCTTGCCTGAGCCGGTCGTTACAAGAGTTGGGAAGAGGTGTTAGATCACAAAAAAAAATTTTCACAAAAATGTCATTCCAGTTTTTTTTAGTCTTCTCCAAACCTGACGAATATCCTCTTCGTTTCAATGCTAGTTACAGGCGAAAGCCTGTAGCCACCGCTGTCGCTCATTAGAATGCACTCGATAGGAAAAGCATGAAGAAACTTTTCGGTGATTTGCGCGAAGTGCGTCGGCGTTTATTTGTTAAATCTGAAAATGGAGCTCGTTACAAGAGACTTAAGCCAGTCCCGAAGAATAGGGATCACACTGCCTTTAGAAAATAAACTCCCTTTTAGTTTGCACATCATTAAGATTTTTTTAGAATAATAATTTACTCTAAGCTATTGCCATTGAGTTCTGGTAGCTGTGCCTGCCTTGGGACAGCTCCCAGTACATGTCCAAGCAACTCGGATGATTGCATATAGGATCTATTAGGGAAGGGTAAAACGGTGTCCTGCTCAGGTAGGAACGTGGTACCCCTTGTACCCCTTTGGCGAGATCGGCGAGATTAATTTTTATTCTACTTCTTCGTTACAGCCGCTCGTTACCCGCTCTATAAATCTAAATCAAAGCATTTTTTTCAACTGACAGCTTTACGTTTAATGAACAAATTTGACACAATCATTAGCTTCATCGGCTTGCAAGCCGAATGCGATTTTTTATTCGCGTTCTTTTTACGTTGGAAAGTTACCATA
The DNA here is from genome assembly GCA_008042675.1 of Drosophila seguyi. NCBI lineage: Eukaryota > Metazoa > Arthropoda > Insecta > Diptera > Drosophilidae > Drosophila > Drosophila seguyi. Next base: position 4,083 of record VNJU01010129.1, on the reverse strand, counting down.
ATCGATAATTGCGGGTGTTCAGGCCAGGATCCACTGTACCCCCGCTGCTTTCAGAGCTTTCCGAAACATACGCCCTTGCTCTGGCTGATCTCCGTCAATAGGCGAACTTCGGGACCGCTCGCCTCCGATCGTCTTCGTTCTCCCGCTCTCGCTATGTTAATGGAGTTATGCGGGAGCTCAGGTTCTAGTCTGTAAACTAGCATTTTAGTATCAAAACTGCCCATTTTTTTCTACTTGTTTTCGACCGCGTCGTGGGAGTTACGAGATCTTGTGCGGCTACAATTCAATATATCTTTTTTTGGACCAAGAAGCCACCCCGCCACGAACATTGGTCCATCAGAGCCGGATCCCATAAACCACAGTTTCGGTGGTTTCTTGTTTGGAAAATAAAGATAAGTACGAGACTCCTCCATTTCATCCCAAATTACCGGTCTTCAGCAGCTGCTCGAATACTTAGTTTCGCTCAGACTGCTGCAAGATTTTTTTTGTCAACTCCAAGTCCGAGTCTCCGACATCACGGCAATTTTGGGGAAAAATTTATATAGTTATATCTATTTTTTCCAACGCCGTCTCCGTTTTATCACGCAGCCATCTTTCTAACTCAGTTTTCACAGTGCACTCCCTGTACATACATTCGCGTACATCAACATTATAAAGGGTTAACATCAGTACATTCCTCTATGTACATATTTTCGACTCCGCGGGAATTACTTATAATCTACATACATACACATGTAAAATAAATACAGTCCACTGAAATTTCTTTACTGTCCATACACATTCTCACACATAAGGAGCGTACATATTTTCTCCATAAATTAAATCATATACAAATTTTATTCCAAGCTAATAAAAGATAAAATAAACAAAAGTGAAAAAATAAAACGTATACCTCTGTTCTTAATTGTCTGCACGAATTCAAACATACATACATCTATATTCGTACTTAGCGTCAGCAGCGGCTGTGCATTTGCTATCTGCTGCCCTTACATACATATATACGGGCATTTATATCAGAGCTTGCATGCACCGTGTCCCAACACTGATTCTTTTGAGACGAATAAATAAAATCTCAAATTAAAATTAAATCAAGTCAAACCCAAAAACAAATATTATTTTTTTAAATGAATATATTTTTAAATTAATTAATTTAAATTATTTAATAATTGATTTATTTCCAAAAAACAACTTCCACATATATATATGTATACGAACAATTTATTAGTTTGTGGGTTAATACATAGCAAGACATATTTCGCTGTTTTTTCTGCTGCAAATAATCAGCTTGTCTCGTGCTTCCAGATTTGTTTTGGGTTTATTTTCTGGTTTATACTAATGCTACGCAACAGATACCGCCTACGTGCAGAGTAAGCATACTCTAGCGCGCTTGTTCGGTATTTCCCAGGAATACACTAATTTCTTTCTGGTGTTTAAACCGTACCTTTTTTCCCATTCATTAAAATTGTGGGTATTCATTTAGTTGGCGACGCAATTCGTACCAAGTTCCCACTTTGGAACTATTGATTTCCTGATTTCTTCATATCTTCTGCTACGGTCAATTGTGACCGCGTTCATTAATCTTCGCTTTTGTTTCAACTGTGTCAACGCTCTCTGGGTAGCCGTGTAGTCCGAGACCGACTATGCCAATAGGGGAGGATAAGAAAAAACATCCGATTCCATTAATCCGTTTAGATAGATCCAAGTCCGCATCTCCCCGGTCCTCTCAGCCAAATTCAACGTCCACAATTGGCCAACCCAGGGTGACTTGCGAAAAATCCTTAGATATCAGCCCAGGTCATTCGTCAAGGCTCACACGGTCGACTACAAGAATGCCTCAATCCGCCCTTGAGATAGCCATAAGGAAATTTATTGCCACAACGGATCGGGTGAGGCAAACCTCCTCACTCCGGGCACCTCAGAGGCTGAAAATATGTCCCCGTCCATGTGCCAAGTCCACCGGGACCAAATCTGTGCTCTGTGGGATAAGGTGGAGAAAAGCAACGAAAGCTGCCCCGACCTTATTTCTGAGACCACTGACAGTACGACCGCCGCAACTGAATTGGAATCAAAGTAAAGGTACTGTTACTCCGTTTATTCGAGGAGTGTTGTCCAACTTCAGGACATAATAAAGCAGGCTGAGTCCCAATCCACTCAGGTTTCCGTCAGTGCGTCTGTACCCCCGCCTACTGGCTGTCGGCTGCCACCCGTCGACACTGAGGTCTTCACAGGCGACTATCTTCGCTGGCCCACATTCAGGGATTTGTTTACCGCGATTTACATACAAAATTCGCGCCTCACGCCGGTGGAGATACTGTTTCACCTGCTGTCCAAGACTAGTGGCGATGCGCACTCCATTGTGTCCAAGGCGCCTCTAACCAACGATGGGTTTAGCTCAGCGTGGCAAAGCCTAACGGAGCGCTTTGAGAATAGGAAGCTGCTAGTGAATTGTCAGTTGAAGATCCTTTTTAATATTCAGGCTATCCCTCAGGAGTCCGGAAGCGCCTTAAAGGAGCTTCAAGGCACCCTTCAAAGTTGTCTAACAGCCTTGGAGATGTCCGCCATTCAGATAGAGGCGTGGGATTCCATCCTTGTGTTTATGATTTCCGCCAAGCTGTCCAAGCTCACACGTTCCATGTGGGAGCATTCCCTTTATAACAATGCCGAGATTCCGACTTGGAAAGAGCTTGATGCCTTTCTAACGGAGCGCCATCGCGCACTGGAAGCCATTGATAATGTTCCGCCGAAGCCGTCAACCTCCAACGGGCCGGCGCGTAGGCTTAACGCGTACGAAGCCAGGGTGGCTCCAGCACCAAAAGAGTGTGACCTGTGCTCTAGGGAAAACTATCCTGTCCGTCTGTGTCCACGGTTTCTAGAGATGGACGTTAATGGTAGGTCAGACTACATAAAGAGGAAGCAGCTCTGTCTGAGTTGTTTTGCCCGAGGCCATCAGCAGAGGGATTGTACGAGTCCTCACAGCTGTTTTCATTCGCTATTACATTCGCTATTACATACAGCGCCGACAAGGCGAGGCTCTGCTCCAGCAGGGCCTGCAGCCTCCGACAATCCGTCAGATGTGCAAGTTTGTTTTGCGTCCGGCTGAAGAGCCGTCCTACTGGCAAAGCCGTCATTAATATATGTCATTTAGGCTGCAATTTTCAAGCGCGCGCGCTGATTGATTCTGGATCCGAGGCGACCTTCATAACTGAGCGTCTCTTCAACCTCGTTAAACTCCCATTCAGGACTATCCAAGCCCAAGTCTCTGGCCAAAATCAGACAGTTGCCGGTCAATCCAAGAAGCTCTGTCACTTTTCTTTTCGATCCCCTTCCAGACCCGGGCTACAGTTAGAGACTACAGCTTACGTCCTTCCTCAGCTGGCCGGAAATCTGCCGTCGTATCCGGATTCACGAGATTGTCTTAAGGATCTTCCGGATCTTCCCTTAGCGGATCCCAAGTTCTGGCAGGCGGAGGAAGTTCCGGCAAACGTAATGACCGAGTCTGACTCGGCTTGTGAACAGAATTTCATCCGATCTACAAAAAGAGACAACAGTGGGAAATTCGTGGTGACGCTACCCTTCCGTGACCCTGATCAAGTTGGGGCCGGATTGGCACATTCCAGGGCCTTCTAATGTAAAGATCGCAGTAGCTAACCGGCTCCTCATTTCCACAACGCAACGCAGATACTTCGCGCTCGAGTATGGCTGTTTGAGCCATAAGCAGCCAGTTCCAGCATCCAGTTCCCTTCGAAATATGAATCCATTTCTGGATCCTCACGGCCTCATAACAGCGTGTGGTTGGGTGACGCCCTCCAATACGATGAACGGCATCCGGTCATTCTTCCATACAACTGTTATTTCTCTCGTCTCCTTGTTAATTTTACACACCGCATAACTCTGCACGGAGGTAACCAGCTTATGGTAAGTCTGATCCGCTCAAAATTTTGGATACCAAGAATCAAGAATTTTGTTAAGTCCGTAATTTTCTCATGCAAGGTCTGCGTGATCCATAAAAGGAAGATACAAACCCAGCTTATGGGAGAGCTACCTAAAGAGCGCACATCCTTTTCGCGTCCATTTACATATACG
>VNJU01010128.1:0-36569 GCA_008042675.1 Drosophila seguyi | reverse complement strand
AACATTTCAAGCCCCGCCCGCCTGCATTTTCATTTTCTTTCTCCTTTTTCTTTTTTCCTTTTTTTTTTTTTGGTTTATCTGGTAAGTGCTATGGATATAGCTTCCTTGTCGGCACCCATTCACATGGACGGCGAGTGGCGAGCGGCAAGAAATAAGTGTGTCGGAAGTTGCCCTCAAGCCATGCGGATTGCACATTGTTGATGACGATGCTGCTGATTCCGATGCTTATTCCGATGCTGATTCCGATGGCGATGCCTAGCATCCCAAGGCTCCTTCTCTCTCTCATGCTCTCTGGCTTTGGATTTGACAATTGAAAAATGCCGAATGCGGATGCCGAGATGGCCAGGCATATATTGCCATCCATCAGGCTCGCCTTCCTCAAACTGGAACTCAATTATTCAAAGTGATTCAGCACACACACCTCTAATGAGTTCATTTCGAGTTTATGACGCCGTCGTGCGGCGTTAAGTACATTCTTGCGCTCTCGGCTCCAACTACTAATTTGCATTTCATTTGCTCAGGTTGAGCCATAAATGGCGCAAAAAAAAGGCGGAAAACAAGGTCACACGGAGAAAAAGGATGATACAAATTAGTCATCAATTAAGAGGGGTCTTTGAAATGTAATTTAAATTCTTATTTTATAATTTTTTTGTTTATATATTTGGGTTTCAGAACCTCTAAGGCTTAGTATTTAATATATTTCAGACACAAATACTTATACCCGTTTGAAAATTTATTGAATTATTTTATTTATAAGTATTTTTTATATTCATAAATGGCTATGAGTTCATTTAAGTATAATTTCTCTTGTCTATACCTCTGGCTATATCGACTTGATTATATTTTTAAAATATTTCCCTTTTTATGTAAAATTCATGTTAGGAAGAATAATATTCTTAAGCTTAATAAATTTGTGTAGGTAGCTTTTAGAAGCTTTTAGAAGATTTTCTGCAAATCAAAAAATATATTTCTCTCTGCAGAAACAGCTAAAGAACCGACATAAAGCTTGGCACTGAAATCATTAACGAAGAAAAGAAACTCTAATGGCGCACTGATGAGGTGTCTTTGTCTGTGTGTTTCGCTTGTGTGTGTGTGTGTGTACTAGGGAAAATTATTCAAAGAAGTGCATTAAAATCAAGGCAGCAGTTCATAAATTGGCACAACTACAAAGTGAAATTTAAGGTAGCATACTTTTCAGAGCAGGCAAAACGAGGTCAATATTTAATTCTCGCTTCTTCTCTTATTTTCAATCACATTAAATGGAAAGGAAATTTTTTAGTTCAAAGCAAATCGTTTCGTAATTCTATAGTGCTGCTAGCTGCTTTTCAATATTTGCATGTACAGCATATACATTTTATTAAATATTTTTATTTGCCCAATACTCTTGTTTATTTGTGTGTCAAAATTCATTTGCTCTTGTGTCGTATTGCAGTGCGTGTGCACCTGCGGCTTAATATCCACCATATATACACCATACATATTATATATATCCTTTGTGTTTTTCTATCGTATTCACACCGGCATCCTGTTTGCTGTCCATATCGTTGGCAAACATCACACGAAACGCATTCAGCAATCGTGTCAGGGCCAGGCCACCGCGGTGAGGCGAAATAATTAATATTACAAAAAATTAACACAAGTGTGGCATAAAGGCATAAAGAAAATAATAACAATATTAGCATAGAGTTAAAGTGTGTGCAACAAAAAAATGCGGTCTGCGGGCTATCGGCGACGCTCGGGCTACAAAATTTAATAAGCCCCGGCAACCCTTATTATAAATTTATTTATGTTTATGTTGGCCCAGGTAGATTCTGGCCCTCAGTCTCACTTACTGTTTGCCGTGACAGCCGCCAGCTGCGACAAAGACACATGAACATTTGAGTACTTTTGGGGCTCCTGTCCTGGTTCCAGGTCCTCAACCACACCCTCGCACACATGCACGATGCCAACTGCAAACAGGAGCTGACAAGTTGGCTAGATTTCTTTGGGAATTTATTTTTTTTTATATTGTATTTAAAGTCTTCTTGTAATTTTAATTTTTACTTTAATTATAAAATATATTTTCACAAAAAAAAAAGAAACATTTTTGATTGTTAATTTATTTTTACTAATAAGTCGAAAATAATTTAATTGGTGAATTTTTGGAGTGGGTTTTTGTTTTGTTTTTTTAGATTTTAAAAATTTGCTTTTGAAGAAATACTTCAAAGAATTTGTTGGATTTTTCATTGTATAACTTAAAGTATAAGCTTTAAATATTCTTTTTTTATATCTCCTTTTTTTATTCATTGTCGTGTATTCTTTTTACTTATTTTAGTCGTAAGTGATAGAAATGCAAATATTTAATTACTTTATTATATTTTGGCCGTGTTCTTTGGCATTTTTAGTTTTTAGTTTAGAATAAGTTGTATATGATATTTTCACGTTAATAAATTGATAATTTAATTCGAAGATGTTATAAGTTTTTTTTTTATTTATTAAAATCCCTCTATTGGTGGTATACAAATTGGTGAGTTTTTTAAAAATATATTTAAGGCACAGCCTAACTTTATTTATACATATTCTGTTTGTAATTCTGATGATTAAAAAAATACCTTGCACTTGCCCTAAGAAGTTGCACTGAAGTATCTCAAAACAATAAAAATAATTTTAGAATTATTAGAATACTTATACTTAAAAGGTTTATATACTTAAAAGTTATATTTAATACCCTTATAATTAATTCCCCTTTTAAGCTAACCGTATTTGATTCAATTTTAAGTTTCGAATGCCCCAAAAGTGTGGCTGCACTGGTGTAAACTCCTCGCCGCCTCGGCTTTTGTCAAAATATATGATGCTCATATGTTAGCCGGCACTCAACGTGTGCCGCATTATTCACTCATCAGCAGCCCTCAGCATGCCCATCATCATTATCATTGTTCTACCCTGTTGTTGCTCGGTCTCTCTTTCTGCTCCTGCTGCTCGTTGTGTTGTGGTGGTGGTGGTGGTCCACCCTACAGACCCCCCACCTCTTCTCTTTGGTCCTTGATAGTGCCACTGGTTGTAGCAGGCAGAGCATTTTCCCCCAAAAAAAACCGCCTACTGTCTCTTTGTCAGTTCCATGCACACTGAAAAGTGTTTTAAAGTAGACTTTACTTTGTTGCGGTTGGCTTCCTTTATATTTATTTCGTTTTTTTTTTCGGGGTTCCTTTTTTGAGAGGCTTGACAAAGTGTAAAGGCAGCGAGGAGAAAGAGAAAGAGGAAGGGAAAATAAGCCGAATATTTAAACAAATTTAAAGATGTGGGCAGAAGGCCATGATTTACAGGATTTAAATCTGAACAGGATAATTAATTGTCTTGACGCTTCAGGAGATTATGAAATTGTGTGTTTTTAAGTCTGAAAGATTTTAGTTGCTTCAACTTAAATCTTGATTACATTATTCAAAATTCCAAAGGTACTTCTTCTATTTCTTTGTAGTTCTTCCGGAATTTATCTTTTTTATTTTTGTTAATTTTTTTCGTATTTCAAAAGCCCAACCTGCACAATCTCGGCTTCTGCTGATGTCAGCTAATTATTAGCCATTCCCTGAATCATTTTTATCTGGAATCTTCGAGTGTCATCTTTTAATTAGAGCCTGCTGGCCCAACTGTAAGTATTTTTTATTCAGCGCTATTTGGTTTCATAATTCCCCGGAAGGGGCCCTGCACTTTTCTTTATGCTCTCCCCATCATCTTGCTTTGTATTTATTTCAATTTTTTTTTATTTCTGGGAAAGCAAAACTAATTTCTGTTGCTGACAACCATTTAAATTCAATTTCTGCCAAGGAGCCACCGAGGCGGGGGATAAGAAAGGAGGAACCCTCCATGATTATCTTGAGGGCGGGATTCTAGGGAGGGGTATGGCCATAGATATAGCCGAGAAGCACACCATCCTCCATACATATATGATTATCCAAGCTCTATTTATGCTGGCTTGCTTTTCTCTAGGTTCTGGGTTTTTATTTTTACCTTTTTAGCCGGCAGTTCGCATCACTCGTCGTTACCCTTTAGCCGCCTGATGCTATTTTCCGTCATCATCCGTCCAATGGCAACAGATGTTTTCGGTTTGCTCCTTGCGTTCTTTTTTTCTCCTTTGGTGAAATATAATTTGTTGATCCTGCCCACATCTATGGGTTGTGTGTCCTTTTGGCTCGCCGCCGCTGCTTGGCTTATCCCTTTTGTCCTTCGCCTTTTCCGCGTGTGTGGCGCATTATTAAAAACTACTTAAAAAAGCCTTACTGCCAGGCAGGAGATTTGGCAGTCAGGAAAGAGGAAAAAATACAAAAAAAGTATACAGCAAAATGTCAGAGGGACTAGAAAATGAAAAACAAACACATTTGTTTCGCTCGACGGTCCTTGAAAGAGGGCGAGCAGCTGGCGTCAATGTTTGAATGACTGCATGAATGATTGAACGAGCGATGGGCTGTGTTACCAACGTCCGCTTGCCAAATTGCGCTCAGTCGACTGTTCGAGATCCTGTATCCTGTCCGTTGGTCGTCCTGAAATGAGCCAAGAGCTGCGGGTCAGCGCGGCCATATTTGTTTTAACAACCAACAGCAACATTACATCGAAGTAATGTACACTTTTCTGGTGACGAGGCTGGTGATACCCTAAAGAAATTTCGAGTTTAATGCGTCACAATCTTGCTTAATTATTTAAATAAAAATTAAATACAAACTTGTCTTTTATTTAAATATTTATTTAATTTGTTCTGAATTACTTAAAAAAGTTTTTTTGATTTCTAAGAATTCAGATAGCAGCAGTATCTTAAGACTTATATTTGTTTTTAAAATGATTTATCAGTAATTTTTTGTAATTTTTAAATCATTTGAAGAAAGGAAATTAAAAGTCTAGAGAGCAGTTAAAATTTTTAGTTGTTTAATTGTTATATTTCTTAATAGACATTTAAAAATCATAGATTATTCTTAGAGTAGGTACAAATGAAAACCTTGAATACCAAATAGTTTGGATTTTCGAAATCTATAAATATAATTTAAATATTTGATCACTAAAATTATACAATTAAAAAATATTCAAGTACCTAATTTAAATAAAAATGCATACTCTAATTACCTTTAATGTTGTTTACAATAATATTAACAAACTCTGCTTTTTGTTTTATATATTAAAAAGTATTTAAGAAATACCTCTAAAAGATTCAATCCCAGTGAAAAAAACTAAAACCAACTGAAACCGCCGCTTGTTGAAAAAGTCCGCTCATCGCGAAGATATATATAATATAAATGTAAATATATATGCGAGTTATGTATATATACAACTAAAAAGGATGCAAATACTGACATACAGACAACTAAAAATATGTTGGCGACTCATTGAAATTTCTGTTGCCATGCGGCGACTTCTCTTTAGCTTTATTATATATATATTCTGTTTCCTCATACTTTTACCACTAAAATACGTATGAAAAATATTTACAAAATGTCCGCTGTTCTCCTCTTCTCTCTTTTCGGCGGTTTCTTTGCTCCTTTATTTATTCTTTTTTTTTTGGCTGGCAAACAATTTGGCGCCAATGGAAAGGAGTTGGGTTTGAGCAGCGATGAGGAAAAGTCAAGAGAAGGATGCTGCGGCGCATTTCAAAGTTTAACACGTTTTGGTAATTTCATCAAGGACATGTGGATAATACTGTTGCCCCTCCAAAGCCAAACAGTTGAGGAGGGTTAAACAATATTAAAGCTGATCTCGAGATTAAAGAGCCCATCAGTGTTTGTTTGTGGGTAGCTTTTAGTAGATGAAATTTGAAAGAATTACATTCTGAAAGGGGTTTTGTGAAGACAGTGTGAGATATAGAAACGGGTTTTTTATAATAACTCAAAAGTGAGAAGGTTTCCTTAGAAATGTGCATGTAAATTAATCTTAAACCCACTTTTAACGTTTGCTAAGTTACAAATAGTGTTATAAAAAATGTAAAAACAAAGAGAAACCTGTTTTAAATTTTAAATAAATTATAAAAGTATTGTATTTAAATATAAATTTAAATTGGGTACGATATTAATGAGGTCTTAAAGTGCTCCTGTGAGTTTCATGACAAGTTTAACTATTAGAAAAGTAATTATGTAGTCCAAACTAAACTAAATTCAAGGGATTAATTACAGCATTGCCTTTAAATAACTAATACCTTATATAAAAGCTCTCATTCCAAAAGCACAGCTAAATGCAAAATAGTCTTGATAGCTACACTGTCCTTTAAGGGTAATACTTCAAAGCATAGAACAAGTCGCAATAAAACCCACTTCCTAGGTACCAATACTACTTCCAAACCTAATACCACTTCGATGCCGATGACACCCACGGCAGCCACAGGACTCAATGGGCAACCCTTTTAACCCCTCACCATTTGCCAGTCATCGCACAAATCGCATTAGGATCGGACTGTCTCCAGACCAAAGGACTCTCTTCCGCTCTCCCCTTCCTCTGTGGCTCTCCTTAAGCCCATCCAATCGGTTGACCAGCACGCTAAGCATCCTCGATGGCAGCTGGGCATTGGGGCTCAAATGCGAAATACAATTTCCACAACCAATAACGGAAACGTTCATCAATGACCATTTTGGCACTTTCGGTTTCAGGCCAGCTTCGAGTTCATTGGGGCCAAATCAAGTGAGGAATCGCCGTCCGCCGTTTGCCACTCGGCGCAGGACATGCAGGACACCCAGACAAAAGTCAGTCGAATCAACTGGACTCCCAACCGCAAGCAATCGGCAACAAAAAAAAAGGAAAAGAAAAAATCGAGAAGGATCAGGACCAAGTGCACTGCGGAAGTAAAACTGGAAAATTTAATTATCACATACACACACGCACTCGGAGAGGGGCAGAAGGATATACGGATGGAGACAGACTGATGCCATGTTCCTGTGAATTGTCAATGTCAGAGTTGCTTGTTCTGCCGCTGTTGCTGCCTCTGCTTTTGTTGGTTTTGTTAGCGTTGCAAGCCAAGCAGAAACCGAAACCGAAGCCTTGAATGTGTCTCCTTCTCTGTCTGCCTTTAGAGCTGCACTGAAAGAAAAAATTGAAGTAAAATTTGTCATTAATTTAGGGATTCATGGGTTTTTGAAATATTTTTAAGGTCCTTAAGTTGGCTTGCAGTATTGTTACATTTTATTTTGAAATGCGAGCTGGTACTGAAATTTTCAGGGTCATATTTAAACTATTTGTTTCTTTAAATATATCCTTCAATTGTATATTTTTAAAGCTTATATTTATTACCAAATATATATTTCAATTAAATTATAGAAAACTTTTTCTAATTAAATAAAAGCTATGAAGGGAAGGAAAGGGTTCTTACATATAAATTAGAAAGGAAATAAAAAATCGTTTTATTCAGCACCTTTTCTATCATTTTTAAATGCAATCAAGGACTAGGTGGCAGGACTTAATTTAAATTTACCTCAAAAACTAATATATGTTTATAAAATCGTAAACAGTACCGGAATGTGCTGTCAACATTTGATTCTTTTCTATTCTGAAATCTTTTCTTTCTTAATGATGTCCTCATACTTTTTATACAAAAAACCTGATGTATTTTTAAGGTGCATAGCTTTGCTATCTGGATATCTGGATTTCGGTTAGCCTTCAGTCGCGTGCGGTTTGTGTATCAGCCATCTCCACCAGCCCCCCTCTCTGGCCACCATCCTCAGCACACCCCCATCTCTATCATGGCCGTTTCTTGTCTTTGCGGTTCTCGTTGTTCACAGAGTATGATGTCAACTTGTGACAGCTGCTGCTCTTCATGCCTCCTGCTCCTCCCCAGCCTGCGCCCCAGTTTATGCCGGGCCTTACTCCTACGGATTCTGGCTATGCCCGGAGGCATATTATAAAAAGGAACGATGAGCAATTAAAGCCATGCGTGTCCAGTTCTTTCCCAAAAAGCTGGCCAAGGATGTTGAAAACACAGTTTTTAATAAAAATATAAATTTTAATGGCAAAGAAGAAGATATTTTTACTGAAGTTCTTCTGTGGCTTGTTGGAACACTAAACTATAGCGACCACATGGCGTATGAATAATATTCTTTGGCGGTCAGTGAATAGGAGTTTAGACTTTAGGCTTGGTAATGGTTTAAAATACTTTGGTAATGTAATATATTTATAGATTCTTAACAGTGTGGAGATAGTATTTAAAATAAAAAAGTTTCCAGTTGTATATATTGTATTAACTTAACTTATTTATCTGACTTTATTTCTATTTTAAATATCCCCATAGATGCTGGCTCTAAATAGATTAACAAATGAAAGGATGTTGTGTAATAGAATAGAATAATAGTAATAGAATTTATTTGCTAAATAAACTCCTCCTTATCAATTTTCTTTGTGTTCTTGTTCCCAATAAAAATTGTGACAACAGGGCGTATAATTTAGGCTAAGGATTAATAAAAAATTTGATTTCTTACATACTTTGGTAATTGTGCTTTCTAATTCCCAACAGTAAGACTTGGGGAATAATAAAAACAATATCCTGCTCTATATATTTGATAAATACAAACGCTTTAGGTAAGAGAAACTTTTATTTTCAAATTACTTTACTCATTAAACTTCTTCTAATCCTAAATCAATGGTGGTAGCAACTCTCTCACTCCGCTGAACGTTTTTCTTTCAATTATTTCCATTCCAGCCTGCCATTCATAATTATTTTTAGCTGTGCCTGCACTCCTGCCTAACACATTTAACAGGCCAGCGAAAACTTTGGCCATAATTAAAACTAAAAGGCGAAAATTTTCTTTTTATTCAAATGCTCGGGGAAGTGGAAGTGGGCAGGGCAGTGCAGGACAGGGTTTTCTCCGGGCAACAGTCGGTCTCTAAGTGCAGCTGACAACAATTGCATTGGAGGATATGGCATGGGCGATGGGCAGGAGGGGACCGGCCGTGGCATAAAACACACAAAAGGCGACCAAAAATTATTCAACAAGCGGCGGCGGCGGCAGCAGCGACGCCTGCTGCTGAGCGAAAGAGACAGCGGCGACTGCGACATGGGCAGGACATGCCGCCATTTCTAGCTGGTATCCTTTGTTGTGCGCTTTTGTGTTTTAATAAGTTTTGAATTTCACTACAAGCGCGTAACTTCAAATCTCAGTGCCTGCCCACTCCGCTTTCCCGCTTTTCCTTTGCCTTTTGCCAGTCCTTTCTTTTCGCGCATTTTCATTCTTTTATAGAACTTTTTGTGTGTTATACCCTGTCAGAGGACCTGCAAATTGTGCTTATGAATTTTCAAAACGAATAAAAGAGTGGTTCTTCACCCCTGGAAAGTGGGTTATATTATTTATATAACTTATTATTCGTCACCTTTTGGATTTTAGAAATTTAGATCTAATCTACGAGCTAAGCCCAAAAGCTTTTCATTTATTCTAAATATCTTGTGCACTTTGGAGTGGTAAATAGGAAGTTCCTTAATCGTTTTGTAACAGTTAAATATAATATCAACATAAAAAAAGAAAAGTTTACATATTGAAACCGACAAAATATATTATTGAGATATGACAGTACAATTTATTATTTTAAAATCATTATCACATTTTTAAAGCTATCTATTTCTTTAAAATTTTTTGTTGTTTTTTACCAGCTGGTGAACATAAAACCTCCCTGTCTTTACAATAAATATTTTTTATATATTAAAAGGACTGTTTTATGCTAAATTCAGGTTTCCCTAATCTTTCTTTTTCATAAAAAATATTATAATGAATATGGAAGGTTTTAAAAAAAAATAATACATAGATAAGTATAATTGGTAGCATACTTTTTAACTTTGTAAAATAAATGCTTACAACTTGCAAAACAAAAGATAAATAATAATATAAATTTGTAAAAATTAACCAATTATTTCCTGAAGAATCCTCTAAATTCTTGTTCTATTCAAGGGTATTTCAAGCATCACTTCCTTCGAGGGTCATTCTCGCTCATGGCCTTTTTTCAGGCCGCGTGTGTGTGTGTCCTTTTTTTAATTTTCTGTTTTTGCCACAAAACGAAACGAAGCTGAAACCAATAATTAATACCCGAACTCGTTTTTCGTTTATTATCCTCAGTTGCTGGCATTTTCTTTGGCCATTTCTCGTTCCACAAGCATTTTAGCCATTCGAAGCGGTTGGCTAAAGCTTCGTTAGTTGAAGCTGGAAAACTCGCACACTCACAAACACACTCACACACACTTGGAACATTTGAATTGCACTCGTTTTAGCCTTGTGCCATGTATCTTCAGTTTTATTTGCCCCGCTTTTTTTTGCATTTTTCAGTTTTGTGTTTTCTTTTTTTACTTGTTGTTTCTTGGTTCTGGTTTCGAATTATTTTTCTCGCTTTTCTGTATTTCTTTTTTCTTTCATTTTCCATTTTTCCCATTTTGCTGTTGTTGTTGTTTTCGTAGTTTAGCGTCCGTAGCACTGCCGTTGATAACTTTGTTTTATAGACATTTGTTCTCGCCGCTGTTACCTAGCGACCCAAATACCCCGTTCAATAGCTTTGTCCTGGCCATCCTCTTCACCGATTTTCCTGCTGCTCTTTTTATGGCTTTGCCTCACTGTTGGATTTCTTATGGATTCTTTTTTCTATTTTTTTGTTTCTGTTCGTTGCTCTTTCGGTTTGCGTTTCTATTTTTCACGTTTGGTTTTTTGGCCCGGCACAAATCTTCTGTTGGTTTTTTGGAGCCACGACTGTGGAGCGTGGGGGAATTGGGCACACAAAGGGTAAAGATTGTATAACATGAGATGGGCTTGTCACTAAGGATTTTACTGCGGGCTGAGTGTTAAATTTGAAACTAGAGGAAAATTTGAATTTCATTTTTATAGTTAAGCTTAGGAAATTAAAAAAGGATTTAATAGAAAAATGAAAATATATTATCTATAGTAATATATAGGTACTCTCAAAATGATAAGCTAGAATATAAAGCTCAAAAGCTAAAATGTTAAATTTAAAATAATATAGCTACATAAAAGGCTTTACAATAAATTATTTAAAATATAGCAAGTATTCCTTTAAGCACTAATAAATTCCATACCAATTAAGAAGACATACCTATCCTTTTTCCATTTTATAGAAAACAAGTATACTAACTATATAAAATAAACTAAAAATTTAAGATAATAAAATCAGACATTTCCCAAATAAAACTTTAAAATCAAATATATCCTCTTCAAGAACCCTGCCCAACACAATCTCAAAAGTATTCCATTCCACTAATTGATAGGACTTTAAGGACTCTACCCCCTGGCGATAGGGTCGCCGTGTTAACGAACACTTGAAGCCACCCACTCGAAATGCCACGAAATGCCTCCAACCTGACTGTTGTTGCCTTTGGCAACTTAAGAACCTTAAAAGGATTTCACAATAATGAAATTATGTGAAAGCGAATGGGAGCTGAGTCCGGGGATGGATCGGGGGCTAAATTGCATAAGAACTTGCCTGCTTACTGGGGGGTGTGAGGGTTAAAGGCAGGACTAAGCCCATGATGGAGTTTACTTTTCCAGTGATTTACAATTGTGCAGTGAACTTTTCCGTCCCTTTTTTGATTTTCTTTTTATTTTTTTTTTACTTGCCTTCCACCAAGCTCTTTCATATGTCAGGGAGCTGGACAACAAAGCTGCTTCGGGTCCGACTCCTGCCTGCCGTTGCCATTGCTCTGGCTGTTGGCCTTTAATTCTTATCAAATTGCCGTAGAGCTAAAGGCGCTTATCAGCTTCTGCAAGTCCGAGCACACATACAGCCTGAGATTCACTGGGAAAAAATTTAGATTTTGAATTAATAATGTTCTGTGATTTCTTAACTCAAAAATTTCTTTATATTGATAGATAACAGTAATAAAAACGAATTTTCATGTGCAAAATAATTAAACAAGATTACTTTTTAGGTCATACAATTTTCCTCTGTGCACGCCACATACTACGTCAAGTGGTCAAGGGGTTGAAGGATGAGGCTAAGTCTGTGGAGCTGTGGGGTCGGTTGGCACTTCAATGCCAGTGATTTGCCAGAACAGTGGAACGCAAGCACTTGTGGCATCAATCGTGCCTCAATAAATCAAGCAACTCTCATCGCCTTGGGCCTCGTTGGTCATAGACTATACATACATACATACTACTACGCATACGCATATCGTGCAGCATTCACCGTTCCACCTTCAACGCTGTTTGTTTGCATTACACTTCCGTTTCCGGCTCAAGTCAAATGCCATGGCACACGCAAATTGAGACGAAGACGAAGAGGGGCCTGAGAATGGGAACGCGATTCAGATTCGGATTCCGATTGGTATTGGTGTGCCAAGGATAAGTCTGACGGTTGACGTTTCTGTTCTGCCTCCTTGGTTGATTGTGCAGAATACAATTTTACTACTAGCAATACCCCATTATTTCCCATCCTGAAAGCCTCCTGAAGGCATAGTTTCGCCTTATTGCGGTGCCAACAGCAACTACGGCACAGAACTTTGCTTTGATAGCAATTGTGATTGAAACTGAGACACGATATTGCACTTAAGATATGAAAAACGCCCTCCGGGGAATGTAAGGCTCTCGTCCCTCCATCTTGGCCACATTTCGATTATTTTTCAAGGCGTTAGCCTAGATTTGGGGCATGAAATTTAAGTTTACGAATCAATTGAATTAATTATTGATGGCAAATAAAATGTATTTTTTATTAATGATTTAGACCTGATGTATACCTGATGTAGACCTTAGAATACCCATTAAATCAATCATAAAATGGCTGACTTCAAGAGCGAAAACCCCTTACAAACTTTAAACTCCCCCAGGCTGGACCACAAATCAAACACCCAGGACTATATATTTGTTTATGCTTCATCTTCCCCCAGTATTTGCCTGTAGTTTCACTGTTTACCAAATGCTTCTACCTATGTATAAGTTACAACTTCACAAGTTTCACAGTTTCCTTGGTCAGAATTATAATTATATTATATTTAATATTTAATTTCCCAGAGAGAAAGACACTTTTCAAGGTATTTTCCTGCCTGTTTGCTGAGCACTCCACCAAAACAACTCCGACCAATAAAAAAAAATGCCAAAAAAGAGTGTTCAGAAATACAAAACTTAAACTGTCAGTATACCACCGCCGCTGCGTCTTGGCAGGCCAAAATGCTCAAATATTTGGCCTGGCAAAGTCTGTTTCTAATTTGGAAATTTCTCCCGCCCCCCTTAACACTTGGCCGCAGGCGTAGCCGGCTGCTTTTGCTATTTGTGCTTGCTAAATATTTAACTTTTGAATTTCAAAGCAACGTCGAATGTTTGGTGAACTCCGCTCCGCATTTTCCAACCCCCTCCACACGGCCTCCTCTCTCGTTCGCATCAAATCAGTGACTTGTATCGGGTTATATACGTATTAATTTAATATTTCGCAGGGCACACGAATCGGGTTTGTTATTTCCCATTTTTCCTTTTTTTTCACCCGAATTTGTCAACGTTTCCGTCACACAAAGTGAAAAGAAAAAAATATATTCCGGGGCTCTCATGTGCTGGTAACCGCAATTTGTTTACTTTGTCGGTTTTTGTGCACGCAGCCGAGTGTTCAAAATTGAATTTTAACTTGGTTAACAGGGCTCTGGCCAGGGCCCATTCATTGGGGATCATCCAACACCCGGCCATTGCCTCTATTCCCCGGCTCGCTTTTCCGCTTTTTGTTCATCTCTGTCGCTGGTGTAGAAACACAGGGGAAAACTTGGGTAAAAAACGAAATAAGTTAAATTAATTAATTGTTCTATATGGAAAATATAAAAAGTCGTTAACAGATTATACAAAATAGTGAATAAATATTTACAAAATATATTTATATATCTATATTTTTGTCTTTTTATTACTATTATTTAACGTCTTCCAAACAACACAAGAGGTTTCAAATTCTTTACAAAGTACCTGAAATTAACCTAAGAAATTATGCGTTGCAAAAAAAAAACCGAATTTATTCTGAATTCGTTACCTTGAAAATCTTATGACATACATTAATACTTAGTTTTAAGTGATGTAAAAATCCCACTGGTTTTTGTAATAGTTTATTAATATTTAAAAAAAAAATTAATACATATCAAAATGTCTAAATAATTAAAGGCCCTGGCAAGGATTGTTTTATTCATTTGATTTTAAAATGAGGTGAATAAACATTTATATAACAAATAATATTATTAAATAGTAACAAAAACTGTACACATATCTTTGCATTTTTTTTTAACACCTTAATAAGGGCTTTAATTGAAATAAAATTGAGAAGAATCTGTTTTAAAGCTCTAAAGATTTCTGCTGCACCTTAGTATATATTCTATTGTATTCTATTAATATTCTACTATTTTAAGTATAGCTAAAATTTCTAAATTTTATGCATTATCCTTTTCTCTCTCAATAACGAGCACTACTATAGTGTTTTTTTCAGTGCATTTGCACACTCTTCTTCCCTCGATATCGCGGTCTTGCTCTCTAAGCGCTCGCTTCGCGTTCGTTGGCGGCGTTGATAACGTTATCCATTAGGGCGTATGACAACAAGCTTGGGCCGCGTGGGCGTTTTGGGGAGGGTGGACATGGGGGCGTGGCAGGGCCACTTTAGGCTGGCAGCTGAAAAAGTTAGTTAGTTTTCGGACGGGGCGCGGGCAAAGTGCTTTGCTCTGCCTTTGGTTGCGTCTCGTCTCGTGTTTGGTTTTGGTTTCGTTTTTAGTTTTTTAAATGCAATCTTTTAAGTGCTTTTTGGTTGAGGAAGCAGTAGCAGCAGCAGCAGCAGCAGCAACAGAACCAGGAAGCAACAGCAGCGACTTTGGCAGGCACTCCGGCTGTGGCCTCAATTAAAATGACGAGTTGCTGAGGGGTCCAGGAATTTTGGCCATTACTTGTGCGAAAAATCCTCGCACCGAAATTAAACGCCAATTTCGCTGCGCCAAGTTTCAATTACCAATTACAATTGATGTTCAAGTCGGGGCTCCTATTACTTTTCCCTTTTGTTTTATTTACTGCTTGTGATTGAAAAATATTTCAGTAAGTACCTACACACACGGATGTGTAGCCGACCACCATGGCTTGTTCTTTTTGTGCCTTTTGAATTTTTCATGTGGCAAAGTTCAAGAAATGTAATAAATACGATTTTATTGCCGCATTTTTTCGGGGTTTTGCCTTACTGTTGTTTGTGGCTCAGCTGCATTTTGCAAGAACAACGCCAAGGGAAGGAATATTTGCTGCATTGGCGCAGCATCGAATGAATTTCAGAGGCATAATAAATATCCGGAGCTACTCGCAGCTTTCAGCAATTTTCCCTTCGAAGCGGAATTTATTTGCGACGTTTGGGCCAGTAAAGATGTTTGTTAAATATAATAAATTTCCGGCTTCAGTTCTTTCTATTTTTTTGTTATGCTTTTATTTTTTGTTGTAATTTTTGGTAGTTTAATAAAATTTATTAAGGAATCTTCATGGCCGATTGTCGCTCTGCAACAGTGCGTATGGGTAATATTTGTTGTAAGATATGAGTAAAGTAATAAAGTTGTGGGGAATTTAAGGACAGCTTTTTGAGAGTCTTAAGGTTTATTTTTTATACATATTACATATGATATTTAAAATCTATAAACTAATGAAAATAAAATATAACAATGCAACAGTGCGATTGGGTAATTTTTTATGTAAGATATGAGTAAACTAATGTATGTATTATAGGAAATTTAAAGAAAGTTTTTAAAGGTTTCAAGGTTTATTCATAATTTAATTTCTTTTTGGCTTTATTCATTGAAAGTTTCAGTGAATATAAAACCGTAAATATATAAATTAATTATTTTTTTCTATATTTATTCTATGTTGCAAACAAATTTAACAAAAATCGAAAAGATTCCTCAGCAAAGTCTTTCTCAATTCAATCAAAACACAACTTTATTTCACAGAAACACTTACTCTTATTCTCCGAATATATATAGCAACCAATTAACATTTAATTTCATCTAACGTTTTTTCGGAATAGGAGTTAAGTTGCTGTTCTTAAAATTAATTAATATTATTATTACTCCCCGTTGGTTTACGACGGCACGAAGTTGAAATCTTCTTTACTTTTATGACCTTTGCCACCCCCTTAACCCTAGAACCATCCACCAGACCAATCTTCTTTTCTGACTAATTAGACATCGCTCTTGGGGCTCTCAAATCAATAGTTGGGAAAACTTTATTACCGCCAAATTAGACTTGTAAGTAAAAGCACTTCAACTCGGTTAAGTCCAACCCCTTTTTTAAGCCCTCGCCATTCAACCCTAGCCAAAAGCCATCGACAATTTTATGGGGTCCTTGAAGGCTTCAGACTTGATTTCATCACAAATTGAGCACATTAATAGAATTTGCTGGCTTTTGTTTATGAGTAAAGTTTCCGTCGCTTTTTTTTTTTTTTCTGTGTTTCCCTTTTCCCTGTTAAACCTTCTTTATTATAATTAGGTGTTTAATTACAAAGTTGAGAGCCCTTGAAGGAGAAGTCTGAAGAAGAATGATTTAAAGCAAGACAATTTCCAAATGTTAATATATATATATTTCTCATAATTCTGCTCTAGTTTCTGCTCTCAAAGTTCGACTGCCAATAATAATGAGCAAAGATTTGTGACGCCAAAATACAGAGCAAAAATATTGGAAATTATTCAGACATGGTTTGAGGACTAGGATGGAGCACTTGAGATATGTCAAGATAGGACATTGTTTTTGGCCGGGATCCCTTTGGCCATGTGGGTTCTATGTTTGCCTGTGACTGTGCCTGTGCCTGTGCGTGGGCTTCCGCCTTATTTTTCGACATGTGTTTGTTTGTATATCGGGGTTCATTGTTACAATTTCATTTCAGGCATATTGGGTTTCAGTCAGCAACGACGACAACGATGACGACAGACTGCCGAAAGAATTTAGTCCAGAGGTCACGTACAGAAAAATAGCAGTTGGAGTATACATATATATAACAGAAGAGGAAGAGGGTGATGAAATGGTGGTGTAAAAACGCTACTTTCTATGCTGTGTGATTTCATCAGCAAAGATCCTGCAATTGGGGACTCTAAAATCCCCAAGACATCATTTAAAGTCGGTTCTGGTCGCATCTAATCGCTTAGAGAAATGCGGTCAGCTTTGTTTTATGGTCCTGCCAAGGCTTACCATACCATACCATAACGACTCAATCCATTCATCCTTCGGGCGACGTCCTTCAGCCATCGTCGTCGCCATCATCATCATTATCATCGGTTGTAGTCTCGTTGCCAATATGCCACGTTTAGTCGCCACTAATCCATCGCGTAAACAATATAAATGTTCCGACCAGAGCCGCAGCCGGCAGGATATGCTGATTTCAGTGTGTAGTCCTTGGCTGTCAGACCCCCTCCCTAAACTCTCCTAACCCAAGCCCTCACATACACTTTACGGAAATCTAACAACTTTAAAGGATTATTTCCTAGAAATTTAAAGAGAACTTTTCTGAGTCATTTTTTTTTTGGATTTTGTATTAATAATTAAATAAAAGTAACGTAAAACCTTTATCCAAATTTCTCATACTATATTTTAATTTAGAAATTTATATATATACTTTTTATTTTATCAAAGAATCCCATTGATTCACTCACAATATTTATTTTCAGTGCCTGCATGGGCATTGTGTGGTGCGGTCTCCTTTTGTTTAACTAAAGGATTTAAAGTTTTTGTTTTGCTTTTTCATTCATTTCAGCGACGTTCGTCATTCATTGTGTGTGTATGTGTAGGTGGGTGGACGGGTGTTGTGTGCCTGTGTGTGCCAGCCGCCATATTGAAATCAATGTTGGAGGCAGTTTCCGTTTCCCCTTAGCCTTACCCTACCCTTTCCGCTTTCCCTGCGCTTTAGCATTGTTCGCATATTTTTATTAATAGTCGCGCGTTGTCTGCGACTTTCCCTTGGCCTCCCAACCTGCGATTTTCCCCCTTTATTCATTGCAGTCCCGGGAAAACTTCGTCATGGATTGGGAATTCCTCTTCTGCCCCCCCTTTCCTCTCCCTCTCTCTCTCTCCTTCTCTTTGGGTTTATGAATTGCAAATGGTTTTTCTGCTTTTTGCCTTTTGCGCTTAGCAATCATTTAATATGCCGACGTGCCGAGAAAATGAGTTGTTTATAAAGCGTGAGAGGATTGCACTGCCTCCGCCTGATTGTGAGAGCCGATGAGAGGCTGGGGGAAAATGGGTGGGGGTCGGTGGGAGCTTGAAATAAATAGGGGTTGTGGTTAATGGGCAGGTTGGGGGGTGGAGATGCATTCGGAGCAGGTCAATTTGCCAGCTTGTCCGTCTGTCAAACAGCTAATGAGGGGGTGAGTTCGGATTTCAAATCATTTTCAATGGCCATTCCCTGTTTCAGTTGAATATTTCTTAATGGAAAAGTGGCAGCCAAGGCGCTAGGGAATTGAAATTACCTAGAAAGGTGTCTAAAAGTATGCAATGATTTCTGTTATGTTAGTTAGGCCTTGCAAGCCTTCCGTAGTTTTGTTGCAGCTACCTTTTAAAATCAATATATTTTTTATATTTATTTGAATTTATATGAATAATTAAATTTTTAAGTGAAATATGCTTTTTTGTTCTTTTCTTTCTTTTGTTCTTTTATTAAAAACCTTTTTGGAGTGTTCATAATGTTTATCTTAATACTATTTAAATCGCATTTAATACTAAAATAATATAAAGTTCTGTTGATAACAGCATATATAAAAACTCAAAATATTATTATTATGTTAAATTGATTTACTTACAGAATATATTTATCCTTGCCATTTAAGTTTATGAACATTAACTTACATTGCTTTGATTTAGTGTTTGCCATTAAAAATAATGCCTCCCCATTTAACTGTCGAATTTCAGTTACGTTTCAAGCTACGCTCAAGAAAATTTTAAAACTAATTACGCTTACACTTGAGCGGTCTAGACAATTCGGATGAATATTTCCGCTTAAGATTGCCATTTGCAAAATGCTATGCCCCTAATTAACTTTGCCCCGAAACTTTCACCCGACTTGGCTTTAATTAAAGCCATCTCAATAAGTACTCCACGAGCACATAAACATCTCGACGCAAACTTTCTGGTCAAACTTATGCAGGAGAAGCCTCAAACGCTCAGCTCAGCCGCCTCGGGTGCTGTTTTCTTCCGATTTTCCTAGATTTTCCAGTGCCTTGCACCCCCCTCAAATTTCACACGTTAATTTGCAATTGCCCCCGGAAGGCAAAAATGTTAATAGCGAAAAACCCCACGCACTCTCTAAGGCGGGGCAAAGAAGAGCAGAAAGAGGTGGGTGTAAATTACACCTACAGAAAAATGTCGCATCTGAAATAAGAAAATATTTAAATGGAAATATTAAAAATTTAAAAAGTATATCCTAAATATACTAGGATGCTCCAAAAATCATTAGATTTTAATTTCTTTATCATAAAAATATTTCTAAAATTATTTAATAACATTTTAGAGTATTTTCCCGTCATGTTAAATATTGTATCATAATTTTGGGCTTATAATTAAAGGATTTAAAAACCATGGTTTTTTCAAGACTTAATTTAGATTTATTTCTCTTCATAAATCTAAGAAACATTTTCATATAAAGATAAATAACGAATAATCATTGATTTTTCTCACTGTACAGCATTGCCAGCGTCAGCTCTTGCCATCTCTCTGTCTCTCTCTTCACCTTTCATCCGCCTTTCGAGTGACGCACGAAAGTATGCAATGAAAATTTTACAATTTACGCGTGCAAAACTTTATGAGCGTTTCGTATCTCGAGGCGGCATTAGGCTAAACTGGCGAAAGGCGGAGGATTTTGAGGAAGCAAATGCGGCTGGCTCGGGTTGTTGGGGATGTTGACAATGACAAGCAATTAATGTTGCGGAAAATTGTGGCGCGAAAATGGCCAAAACAACAAAGACACCGCGACGGACAGAAAAACAAAAGAAATATAAAACAAAAAAGAAAGAAGGAAGTGAAAAATTGCGCTAGAAAATCCACTAAACACTTTTAAAGTTGTGCATGGCTCCAGGCGCATAAGCAGATTTTCCAAGCCGCGGCATGTGCATGGGTGTTTATACAGGTGTTTTTGCCTTCTTCCACCTTTTTATTCCGTCGCAACACAATTTATTATGCCATGTCAAAATCTTTGGTAAAATGCATCGCAGACAGGAAGAGAGGCGAAAAGGGAGAGTTGTGGAAAATGGGGGCAAAAGTAAGGAGATCAAGAGCAAGCCAAAGAATGAGAGGGAGAGAGTGTGTGTGGAAAACTTGCGAAAATGTTTTGTCGGGATTTAGGTATAACCCAAAAAAAAAGGCAAGCTGAAACCAGGAAAAGTTTTTATACTCTTTCATTGATTAATAAAGTGAGGGAAACCCGTTCTTATAAAAAAAAGATGTCAAGCAAATTTAACATAATTAAGCATTTATTTATAAGGGTACCTTGGAAATATATAAATAAATAGCATTGTGTCCAATGAAATTTGAACGGTTTTAAAAACCATTGAAACTATGTCCAAAAGTATGCACTGCAGTTTATAAGATCGTAAGTTAAAACTCTTCCCTCCTTTTCAAGATAAATAAGCATAAATAAAATAAAAATATATTGGGGTGCTGAAAATATTAAAAGGGATTTCAAATCATTTGAGATTGTGTGTAAAATTATGTAATGATATTTGTAAGGTGCCACATTCAGTGTAAACTCGAATTTGCTACGACGCATTTCGTATTTTGACACTATATTCAATATTATAAATTATAAAATTATTATATTGCAAATTATTAAAAATAACTCTATATTTGACACAGCATTACATTATTATATAACTCTCCAAAAGAGTATTCAAAATAATACACACAAAAAGACGAGCGAGTGAAAATATTTGCTGCCAAAAGTAGCTGGAAAATCAGGCAAAAATGTCATCCAGTGAGCTCATAGGGGAGGTGCTCTGTGCTATATGTGGACTCAAGGTGGGCGGTGCTGCTGGGTGGCTGGGTGGGTGATGGAATGTCCGCCCCGTTGTCGTCTGCGTCTGCTGTGATGAGAAATAGTTGCAGCTGCTGTAACATACGCGTTTGCTGCATTAAAGGATTACCCGCAAAATGGGGTATTTTTGGGTGACAAGGGGTTGGTCTTCTTGTTCTTGTTGTTGTTCTTGTTGTTACTTTTCGGGACCAAACTTCTTTTGCAAGTTAAGTTTTTAATCATTTTTCAGTCAACATATATACATGAGAGGAAGAGGGAAGGAAAAAACACATTTTTCGTTTTTAGTCGCCTTGGCATGCTTTACATTCGCCTTTTCATCCATCCATCTATCTCTTTCGGAACTCACACTCGCCACCCTTTAGTTTGGGGACATTTTTCTCTCTACATTTTTTTTTAAGATTAATCATGCGCAGCGCATCGAATAAGTTGAATACGCTTAGAAAATGGCTTAGAGTCCTGGAAACTGTGGGCGTTGCATGTGGACAGGATTCTTTATTCAGCTGGCAAAGTTTTGACTGCATTCGAAAAGGGAGTTACATAAAATATAAGATAAATGATCAAATTACTGAGGCAAATCCATTAGGATTTTGGGGACATTGTCCGGGAGCGAATTTAAATTAAATTTTTATTTATTTATTTTTTTTTTTTTGTTTTTTATTTTTACTATTTTATAAAAACTATCTGAATTTAGACAAAAATTAAATAAAGAGTTATTTAGTGGAACAAAGTATATAAAATAATCTATGTAAAGATTTATTATATTTGTAGGGTTTAAAAAGGGATTAACCTTTTCTTTAATATTTTTTATTTATAAGAAAACTATCTATAATCTTTAAAATTAAATACTTATCTTATTACAATTGAATCTCCTTTTTATTCCACATTTATTTAAATTTAAATTACACGAAAAAAGCAGGAACTGTAGTTGCTACCAAAAATATGTTCACCCAACGCAATTATCGCAAATTAAACCAAATGAATCATAATTAAAAGTCAACTAAAATCAAGGAAACTCAAGTTTGCGTCTTGCAAATGTTTTCCCAGCAGCAGCTACTTGAGGAAACTCATGGAAAATGTGGGAAATGCGGGTGGCCCAGTAGGTTTTGGCACTTATCAACACATTAACAACACAGACAGACACACACCCATACACATATACCCGGAAAATGCTCGGCAATTAGCAATGCGAGGGAAAACATTAATGATGAAATATTAAACAGAGCAAGGGAAGAGCGTACTGCAAACTGCGAATAAATAATGCAGCAAAGGGAAAAGGGAAAATGGAAAAGGCAGTGCGATGGAGCGACTTACAAAATGCTCTTTCAATGTTCATTGTAATTCAGCCAAAAATTGCAACAAATTGATGTTGTTGTTGATGCTGCTGCTGTTTGCTGTTGTTCGATAACAATTTTCAGCAAACAGCGGCAACAACCAAAGCAACTTGTAATGCCCTTATTTGAGGGGAGTATTAAGAGGGGCTGGGATGTGGTTTGAAAAGTATACAGAAGGTTAAGGGGTGAGTGTTTTATTGCACTTAAAAACAATATAGAAAAGGGATTTAGTAAAAAAATGAGAAAAACGAGGCCAAAAGTTACAACAGTTACAAGTCAAGGTCTTGGGTACCACTCACCTACCACCTACCAATTTTTGAATAATTTAAAATGAATTCTTTATAAGTTTTTCAAAATCAAGATTTACTTGCCTTAACTTAAAGTGTTTTTATTTTAACTTAAATTCCAAGTTTTTAAAAAGAATTATCGCTAAACATAATTAAATACATTTTAAAACAATTTTTTTTAGCTACAAGTTAATGCTTTAAACAGCAATAACCTATACCTACAAAAAGTCACTTTCAATTTGTTTATTTTTAATTCAACTTTAAAGTTTTTATAAAGAAAAATGTCTTAAAATAATAAAAATTTTGTAATTTTCTCAACTTGACAAAAAAACTATTTAAAATCCATGTACATTTTGCAGTGTAACAAACAAGAAACAAAATGTTGACGTCAATTTCATTTCATTTTCATTCCCGTTTTTGCCGCTATAGCTTCATGTTGCTGCTGTTGTTGCCGCTGTGTTGCTGCTGCATTTTCCGCCATTTGGTTTGCTGCCGATAACAACTGCACAACTACGGCAACACACACACACACTCGTACAACAATTGCCCAAACTGCCAAACAGTATTTAGGCGGTTAAATATATATGAACTACAATTGCAGCAGCAGCAGCAGCAGCACCAGCATCACATCCTGCAACAAAAACAGCGGCAATCAGTCTCTTTGTTCGTGTTGTTGTTGTTATTGTTGCACACGGGGCAAACAAATTGAAACTTTTCCTACTTAAGAGAATGCTGCACATTCGTTACGAGACCCAAAAAAGTCGCCAGCTACCGAAATACCAACAAAAAATGTATATATTAAATGAATTGCAACAATTTTGTGCAACGTTGCACGATGTTTGCTGTTGTGCACAGATAAAAATAGAGTTTTCATTATAAATTTATATTCATATATTGAAAATAACAAATAAATAGTTTTTCTTTTTTGTAAAAACATTCAATATTCATACTTTTTCTATGAAAATAAATTTTAAAATAAAGTCTATCGTCGAAATACAAGTACTCAATAACTTTCGTCGACATTCCTATTTAAAAAACGTGAAAAATATTAAGATCTTCATTAAATTAGATTATTTAATCTTTTAAAAATGTAGTTGTTATTTAAATAACAATTTACTAAGCCTCTTACTTTTGGTGTCTTTTTTAATTTAATAATATTTATTTTTAATCAAAACATCCGAATGTGTTTTTATTATATAATTGACATTACAACTTGTTAGAGCTTTAAATTGAAATTTAAATATTCAAAAAATATAAATAATTATATATATAAAAAAAAATCAATATATAAAATTATAAAATAAAACATAATACATTTTTATGTTTCGATATTTATCGAAATCATATTTATGATTCATACATATGATTTTAAATTATCACTTGTCACATTTTAATCAATATATAAATGGTAATTGTTTTACTTTACTTTTTTAAAGCGTTTTAAAAGATATCAAATTTTCTTGCCGTGCTGATGATTTCAAGAAATTGGTGTGGGCGTGGCACTAGGCAGTAGAGAATCGGTGGTGGGAGGCGTGTGGGCGAAACGTGCGACATTTGAAACAGAAACCGGAAATTGGAATTGCAATTTATGCTCATCGCGTGTTGCACATTTTCTGTTCCGCTCAACTCCGTTCAGTTCAGTTCAGTTCAGTTCGGTTGAGTTGAGTTCGTTTCATTCGTTTTATTCGTTCGCCTGGCTTCGAATCGGCCGAGGATTCCATTTAGTTGGGTGCAGATTTCGTATCATCTGGCATAATCTATTTGGGGGTCATAAGCATAAGGTCAACACATGCCATTTATTTCCTTTTCCCCCTCCCCAAGCCGACCGCCCGTCGCTTGTAATTAGATGGCGGAGGGGTTGTAAATCGAGGGAAGAGGGAGAGGAGACCTCCTTAAATGGGTCAGCGGCAGTTTTTGGTATTTTTGGAATTTTATTTATGGTTCAAATGCGAAGAATTTATGTCGGTTGGCGGATGAACGAGAGCAGTAGCGGGGATATTAATTTTCGCTACATTTTGCGATCTATTTCAGTTTGGGGGAAATGAGGAGGGAAATTGAAATTCACATTTTCCGCACAACAATTGCAAATGAAACTTTTGGTAAAAGTTTTCTGAAGAAAGAATTCCTTGGAAAGTATTTGAAAGTTTAATCTTTAACTTAAATTGAATAATGTGAGATTGAGGCATCATCTTCGAGGCGGTATTTATTCGAATAATGAAAGAAAATTAAATTAAATTTAGGCGAATACTGAATTACAAATAAATGGGTTTCTCTTAAAAGTCACACATTTTTTTGATAAAAAATTTTAGCACATATATTTATTGTACGAATATAGCAACATATGTCTTGATACTTTGGAAATGAATATCGGCCTCAGGACAACTTTTAGGAAACAAAAAATATAGTATATACAGTTCAATTTGCTTTATATTTTTCCCAAATTAAACAACTTCTAGTCCTTGGGCATCAGCTTTAATTAGAAATTTTCGTCCTTCCAGCCATGTTAGCTGAGGTTTCTCTGAACTTGTAATCTTTAATTTTGTTAACTACAGGACATGAAGCCGGCTTTGTCGCTGGAGCAGGGGAGACACTAACAAGACCGGCTAACAAAGCTGACAACTAAAATGGTCAAGGAAAAGGGACTCCCTGATCCACCCACTCCCCGGAAAACTGGCAGCAGCTTTAAATTACACGAATGTCCTGTCAAAAATACTTAGCACCGTACAGAATACACAGGAGGAAAACAGGAGCTTTGAGGTCAAAGCAAAATTGTCGGAGACAGCTGTAAATAAAGGAGAGGACTCCTCCTCGAGCCCGCTTTAAACTGCCATTATTTATTGAGTACATTGAGGCCTGGGAACTTCGTTTCAGCCTCCTCCCTATTCCGGGGATCCTTGTTTTTTCGCCGCTGGTTTTTCATTATTCGAAGCGTTTTCGGCGCATGGAACATTTGCTGCCCAGCCAAGTGAAACACTCGGAATGCTCGGGAAGGGGGCATGGGGCAAGGAGATTTTATATAGAATTCCGTTAAGAAGTGGAGTTAGTTCCTTGCCTCCTTTCAGGTGGTGACTTTGGGCAATGTCCTGTGGCGCATGATAAACGCAGTTTGGCCCTTTTTAAATATATATATCAGCCAGGCCCCAAAATCGGTTGTGCTCAAGTGGCCAGTGATATATATATATATGTACGTAGCCTTTTTTTTGTTGATAAATTTAATAAATCAAGCGATTGTTTCGGCTGGAAATGCAATCGCTTGTGTATAATAGATGACATTTTATTTATGGCCCTGCCCGCCGGCTAATGAATGCTTATTAATAACCCGATTAGGCCGAGGAATTTGGTTTGAGGGTGGGATTTAGACGGAAAAATAAACTCCCAAATATACAGAAAAAAACAAAACAAATAAGGAGGTTTAATACTTAACAAATAGGATTTTGGGGACTTATAGGAAAATTAGGAAAGCCTTAACACTTTATTTCAGGTACTTTTATATGAAAAATGTATGATTAGTTTTTGATAAGCCGTTAAAAATCAAGAAATGTTACTATTAATTTAAATATTTTTAGTCTTTTCTATTTACTAAATATATTGGGGTTTTTAAAATAGAAATCTTGACTGAATAATTTTGCTTCATCTTTATTTCATTTTAAATATTTTCCCATTCTTATTATGGATTTTAAAAACCATTTTAATTTTTTTAACGGTTTAAAAGAAAAAATTCCCGAGCACTCCCTTTATGTATTTTTGTTAATTGATTTATTGCTTTTATGATAACAACAAATACAATTCCTTAATAATAAGTTAACTTAGAGCGACTAAGGCCTTAAGGCAAGTTTTTTTTTTCTAAGATTAAGTTTAGTTTATAATTCATTAAATCTTAGTTATTTTTATTGCAGAAATTCAATTTTTCTTCATGTGTTCCCATATTCAACTTCTACTCTAACGAATTCCCAATCAAATTACCTCTAATCGAATCACAAGCAGGCACTCGCTGGCTCAAAGTCCCTGCTCTAGGATATAGGATAATTTAATTCGAGCGCGGAAAAAAATAAAAGACGCCAGGATAAAAGTGTCCTTTTCTTGTGCTTACCTAGAAACCAAAAAGAAAAATGGGAAAAGAGAAAAAGGGTTTTACCAAGCCCAACAATAAAAGGCATTTTTCAGTACCGATTCCCGAGTCTGAATCTGTTTTTCCTGTTCGCACAGATGTTTACGCGGTTTAAAGCTCGTTAGCGCCCCCCGAAAAGTGAGGGGGTGTGGTCACGGGAATAGGGTTAGCTGGATATTTAAGGGTTCGGAGTTGCGGGTTGCGGTCGGCTTGTTGAAACATTTTGGGGGTCTGCCGGCCTGGCCCGGCAATTTGAAGTCATTTCGGCCTCGGACTTGAGAGATAATAGAACTACGACCGCAGATATTGCCTACAAGGGGGGTGGGAAGAACTAGAAGGGAAAATGAGAAAAATGGGGGAGATGGTGGGGAAACTGTGGGGCGGAGCGTTGTGGCAAAAAGGATTAATACCAAAGCAGATTAGATTGTCAAAATGCGACAGCTTGCCGCCGCTGGGTGGGAAAAGGCTACGCCTTTATTTTTTGGCTTTGGCCAAAACGGGACTCTGGCCAAAAAACCGAAACTGTAACAGAGTTATCAACATTTTGACAGCTCCAATTGTGAAACAACAGAATTATGCTAAAAACAATAAGCGGATTTCGTAGGGAAGCTTCGCCGGCATTAAGTACTTAAAAATTTTTGCAATTCCCTTGCACAAAAAGGGGAAACTTTAATTTAATCCCATTGAATTTGGTGATGATTTAAGCGGTATAATGTTAGCTGTAAAATAGTATCTCAAGGATATTATTTCATGCGAGTGGAGTAATTACCACAATGATAATTGTAACAATAAATAATAATTTAATGGGTAATTAAGTTCAAGGTTGATTTTGAAAGCATAAAATAATGTAAAGCTACATTTTGGTGAGACTTAATTCACAGCATTTAATTTTATTTTTTTAAATCTTAACTCTTGCAAATAATTTTAAAAATTTACTATCAATAAAATTCCTGTAAAAGTCTTCCTTTGATAATTATTATCTTCTTGTAAAAAAGTTTTCCTTTAAATCCTTCGGTTTTTCCAACCCATTTTCCCCATTTTGTAGATCAATCACTCACTCGAATAGCTTTGATTTTGCTTAAACTTTGGACAGGATTCTGGCAGTTTTCCACTAATGAAGTTGGTCTTCTTGGAAGGAAAACAATTTGTAGTACAAAAATAAGGAAAAGGCACAAAGGATAAGGATAAAAAGGTCCTCGTTTACTTTTTAAAAGCTATCAATCAAATGGCAAGGAACAAAATTAAAAATAAGATTTTTAAAGAAAGTAAAGCAACAGTTTTATTGTTTTTACTATACTTCTATTTAATATTTTCATAAACAATTGTATATTTATTAATTTATCCAAAAATTGTATCCTTTAATATATTTTCTTTACAATAAATAATATTGATATCAATAAATCAGCTTTATCCTCATAATATTAGTATCCTTTCCTTGATGACCATATAAATTGTTAGTGTTTCCGAAAAATCCCAATCATAATCAACGTTTCCAGCTTTAATAACAATATTATGATTACGGCAGAAACGATGCCAAGGAATCATCTTCATCTGCCGTCTAATGGATTTTTCGAGGAAAGGCGGGAAATTCCCCAGATATAGAGTTAGGGGGGGAAAC
The DNA here is from genome assembly GCA_008042675.1 of Drosophila seguyi. Lineage (NCBI taxonomy): Eukaryota > Metazoa > Arthropoda > Insecta > Diptera > Drosophilidae > Drosophila > Drosophila seguyi. The sequence goes on along the minus strand of VNJU01010128.1, from coordinate 8,303 downwards.
CGCAGATGCCGCCACATGTGTCTCTCTGTGTGTGTGCCTCGCCACTTTGAGTTAATTCCCTTTACTTGGTCGTAAACTTTACGCATTCACTGTAATCAAATTTTATGAAATGCTCAGGCCCCAATTTTCGTCTTCATCTTTTATTCGAAGGGTTTTCACTGTGTCCTGGAGAGCCTGTGTGCGTGTGTGCTTGTGTGGGGGTGTGTGCACTTTAATGTCTTTACTGTGGTTTCTGCGTTTGCGTTTGGGGCTCCGAGCCTGCGGCCTGTGAATGAAAATTTTGCGGCATAGATAATTAAATAATAAATTGTTGTAATGTCTACATTTGTGATCCGCACTCCTTCTCCTCCTCCTTCTCCCTCTCGACTGTTGCATTTGGCTGAAAGGCGGCCATAAATGATTTATATGCACATTGATTTAATTTGATTTAATTTAACGATGTCTTGGCGACGATGATGACGATAATGATGAAGCCAGGCGACGACGACGACGCCGCCGCCATTTTGGCTTTGCTCCCATGGTGGATTTTCCTTGCCGATTTTCCACCCATAGAGAGAGTCAAGCAACATCAATATTCTTCCTTCATTCGCATATTAAATCTATGTCATTTTATATAAATTAATTTTGCCAATGACATTCAATGTCTGCTCGGGTGAAAATGGATTATGAACGTAATATATATGCTATATAGGGGGGTGGTGCCCTGCTCTTTGATGTGTGAGTGGATGTGGGAAGATATTAATGTGACCAAGACATCGATAGGGGGGGCTGTAAGGGAATGAAAATAGCAGACGTACTATTTTGGGAATTTATTTTGCCTTGAGGTTTACTGCTTATGGTATGTGGTAATTTTAATTTAATAAACAAATATAAGATATATTTTAACATGTTGCATATAGCCCATTAAATGCTTAAAAGATGAAGAGAAAATAAGCTCTTTATATTGCTACTAAACTTTGACATATATATATATATATAGTCTTTTAACCAAACAAATACATATATTTCCTTAAGCTTACTTCTCTATTTTTTATATAAAATTTTAAGTAAATGACTTAATTTTTGCTTTGGAAAACCTTGAACTGGAAAATGCTTTCTATTCATGGCCAAGCAATTACCGACTGCAACTTGATTGAATTTAAATTCTTGAGCTCGTCCTGAGCGCACTCCTTATCTCAAAGTCAGTCCTCTGACAAGCCGTAATCCCCCTCGTCTACCATCGCTTGGCTCCATCCTTGGGCGAGTCATAAATTATCCTTAGATCACGCGCCAACAAAAGTGTTTCCAGCACTCCACCTCGTTGGGGCTCTGTATTTGTTTTTGTTGTTCCCTACGCAGTGACCTATACAATGCATTCCATCGGGGAACTAGTTGTAATAGTTCTTCTGCCTCAACCACTTTCTCCTTCTTTTTTTTTGCATTCATTTCATTTTTTTATTCTATTTTTTAACTAGCTTGAATTCCTGGCAGGCACATGCCAGCGGATGCGCAACGCCAAGATGATGGAAACAGCTGACATTTCACTTTCTTGATGCGATTACGCAGCTAGGAATGGTTCGGCCTCCCACACTGACTTTTTCCACTGCTTTTTCGCCGCGCCTCCTACCCGCTTTCCCCGCTTTTCCCGCCTTTCTGTCCACACTGCAAATTGCTTACGGTCACGTAGCAGCGCTCTAGCCTCTCGCTCGCCCTCGCACAACCCCAAACGCGGGGTCGGCTCCTTTTTGCTGCTGTTGCGCGACAAGAATTTTTTGCGCTTCATGCGGCGGCCAAGAAACTTGGCACTGGAATAAATTCGTAAGAAAAATAACAAAGTAAAGACAAAAATAAAATATTAAAAATATTAAGATAAAAGAAAGATAATAAAAAGAAGATAAATTACCTATTGGTAACTAGTTGAGCAGTGAAGCTCTCTTAAGCCGGCTCGAAGGACCAAAAAGTAAATAGTTAAAACACAATGTCGTTTGAACTCAATGAGTCTATCTTTGATTGATTTACTTGATCCTGACATTATAAGCATTATACTTATAGCTTTATATATAGGTAATATGAGATTTTACTCATTTCAGGAGAAATATTATATCTATATGTTATAAACATATCCCAAAAATATTTTATGAGTCCTCTGGTTTTTTTTTTAATTATTTTTCCTTGTCAAGATTGTACTAATCATAATATAATATAATATGATTATATATATTTTTTATCAAAGATTAGCCACCCTTTTTTCTAGTGTTGAGCCGGAAAATATGTAAGAGGAAGAGTGGTCGGGGTGAGAGAAACTGAGCTTGGGGAATGGGTAACAAAAGGCAAATGGTGCCAAACTTTATGAAAATACCAACGCGTCGTCATTTTTGCCGCATAGAGGCTGTAGTATCTTCCCCGGAAAACCATCCTACCCTCTCTTCCCTGAGCCATCCATCTTTGCATGCCATTTCCCCAATATGTTATTTTTCATGCGTTTTAGGCGAAAGTGTTTCAACCCACTGTGCGCAAGAAGCTGTCTTGTTTTTTTTTGTCCCCAGTGTCGCCCACCTCTTATTTATTGGCATTTTTTTGATTCCTTGCTCCATTTTGATAGTACAGTAGTAATACGAAAAAAATTAACTACATAAATAAAAAAAAAATACTTTTAGTATATTTTATATATCTGGATAAAATATATAGCTTAAAATATATAAATACATATCTTTTCTTCATTATTTTTAGCGATATTTCCCTACTTTCCCTACTACAGATATTATTATTATAAAAGCAATAAATTTGTAAAAAGTTAATTAACACCACTTAAAATTTTGTAAATGGACATGAATACTTAAAAGATCTTTAAAATGCAATTCGTTTTCTTTAATTTTCCCTGTATTGGCATTTTTTGATTTCTTGCTTCACTTTCGTTTTATTTTGTTTTTACACTGACGCTTCTTTTGGGAAATTTGCATATCTCGATAGTGTCATTAAATTTGCATATTTAAGATAAATTTAAATTCTTTGCATGTTTTTCTGTATTTCCTTTTTTTCTGCGTTCCAATTTCATTTCGAGTATTGTCTCTTTGTTTTACTTTGGTCCTGCCTAGCTTGGCTCTTTCTTCAAATTTTGTCATTGCTATTGCAAATTTATTGTGGGCTTAAAGGGGCGGGGATGGAGTAGCATAACATTGTTTACTGAGTTTCTTCATATATGTAAAAGCAGTGGAGGCTACAGGTGATGTTAAAAATATAGTGATATTTGTCAGATCTGGAAAATAAGTAGTTTTGGATTAATTGTTTTTGCATTTAAATATCATAATATTTAATATATAATCAGAGATAATTATCCAATTGGGGGACCATTCTGAAAAGAGTAGGATAATTATATACTTTAAAAATAAAATTAAAAAGAATTTTATTAAATAAACAATTTTGTTCCATAGTTTCCTGAATAAATATTCTCTTATCTTAATACGTTTTTATTTATTAATAAATATATTTATATTTCTTTACATAAACTATTTATTAAAAGTTACTGCTACTCGCCTGCCCTTGACTGTGCTCAGGAGTGGGATATTTAAGTGGGCGATGTGGGCGTGGCAGTGCTTTACAATGCGTGGGAGTTCCTCTCATCTCTGTAATTTTTTTTTATTTTGCTTCCCGCACCCGTCCTCCTTCGTTGTCGTCATCATGCATCATTTGTTTAGTCCCTTAGTCCTTTGTTATGTGCCAAAAGCCGAGAGGGGCGAGAGGACGGTACAAAAGGCCAAGGAGTGGGCGAAAGGACGTGTGTGGGCGGGCGCAAGTGTGGTGGGTGTTACACTTTTATGCGACGCACTTGTTGAGAATATTAATTTTATTTAAATATTTCAAAATAGCACAAGAGCTGCTGTTAGCCCCATACAGTTTTAGGATTCCTTTTTTTTGTATTTTATTTTATTTATTTTATTTTGCGACATTTGCGTAATGAACTCCGGCTAATGGGATTAAGTCCCATCCCATTTTGCAGCCAAACATTGACAGATGTATGTATCATGTGCGATGAAGAAGGAAAAGTTTTCGTTTTGCAGTAAAAAAGATACTACAAAAAATCTTAATTAAAATTCAAAACAGATTTATTCTTATTTTTTATAAAAATATAAACTCTAAAATTTTACTATGTGAACTAAACCTATTTCCCCATTTCTATCATTTTCTTTCCTAAGTTTTGATGTTAATTTTTGATTAAAGTTACATTACTTTCTTATATACGAAATATTTAGCTTAAATAAGTCATTTTAATTATTAGGATTTTTATTTTTGACATAATATTCAATGTACTTAGTAAATGTCATGTAAATTACTAGCTTTTTCTTATATTATTTAAAAGCAGAGTATTTTATTATTATTGGAACTATTACTATTTCTATATATTATAAAATTATGAAATGTACGTATTAAATATCCTGTAAATATTTGTCAGAAGAAAATAATGCGTTTAAAATCTTTTGTACACTAATTAAATACTTAAAAAGGTAGTCAAATGATATTTTAATTCAAAAATCATAGAGTTTTGAATGAATTAAATTTAAAATTGATTTTGTAGACCAATTTATTGCAAAAATCCAATGTTTGCCGATAGTTGCTACTTCAGACAAAAAGTTCCTCGAAATTTTGTTGTTGCTTGCAAACTGGGAGAGGCCGCAGTTTTGCCTTTGCTATTTCCATTTAGTTAATTATTTAAATTTCTATTTGCGATTCGCACAACAGCAACAAGAATAGACTTCGGGAGAGCACGAGAGAGCGATTGCGAGAGCGGAAAACTTGAATGAGCGAAATTTAGCTTGCCGGTAGATAACGAGAGAGTGAGCGAGAGCGGCGTAACCTTTTTTGTTGTCTTTGCTTTCGGCTCTTCGTCGTGTCGTCTCGTCTCTCTCTCTTCGCACTCACTCTCATATGATTGCCGTCGCTGTCGCGTTGCGCTTTCTTCGTTTTTTCGGCTGCGCAAACTTATATTTTGTCGTTGTAATATTTTGCATAAATATATAAATTAAAGCGCGTGACGAACAACAAAAAATAAAGGCAAAGTGTTTCCAGCAACAAATCGAACGAAATCCACATAACTTTCAAGTGCAAAGTTTGCGGACGTGCGTGTGTTTTGTGTGTTTCTGCTTGCGTGCCTCTGTGTTAGTGTGTGTGTGTGTAAGACGGAACGTGCAACAAGAAGCAAGAAGAAGAGGAAGTAGCAACAGCAGCTGACAAGCCAACAACAAGCAAGATTTCCAATAAGTAAGCAACAAAAAGAAGAAAAGAAGAGGGGAATTGAAACAAAAACAACCTTTGGAAGCCCCGCAAAAAGCTGTCGTAACCATGATACAATTATACGAGGTAGTCCCGTCGGCTGTCAAAGCGCTCGGGTTTTGCTTCAGTGCGTGTTCGTTTTTCGTAGTGAGAGGTTGGGCTGCGGACAAATTTTTCTCAATATTAACCCTTGTGTTGTGCACAATGACTTTCTGTAATGTGTGCCGAAAACACGTAGATGGCGTGAAATTTATTAAAGCGCCAAAATGTGTGGTGAAACGAGCGTTATGGGAGGAATCGCTGGGGTGTAAACTTGGCGATTACTCAAAAATTTGCGAAACGCACTTCAGGAATGCAGACTGGAAGTTAAAGCCAAACAGAGGTCCGGAATTTAAGAAAAGGCGATTGAACGACGACGCTGTTCCACAGAAAATGCCTAAACTCGACAACATTCCAAAATTAGGCTACGCCGATTCCTGCACCCAAACAGAGTAAGATGACTAGTATAATAAGTATATGTATAGATAAAGAAATTTAATTGGAAAATATTTATATAGAGACAAAATAATAGGCTCAACATTACTGGTTGAGAACCAGAGCCTTAGGAAAAGGCTTCGGGAGTTAGAGAAGGAAAATCGTGGTTTACGGCAACAACTGGAGGACTACAATCAGTTAGAAATGTCTCTAGCCCAAATTTTTACTGAGACGCAAGTAAAAATTCTGAAAAGCGGAGGAAAGAGAGCAACGTTTAATTCGACGGACATTTCTGCTGCGATCTGTCTTCATACAGCTGGGCCCCGTGCTTATAACCATCTATACAAGAAAGGATTTCCATTGCCGAGTCGGACCACCCTGTATAGATGGTTATCAGACGTTCCAATTAAGACGGGAACTCTGGATGTTGTCATAGACCTCATGGAGAACGACGACATGGAAGTGGACAAAATCTGTGTTTTGTCTTTCGACGAAATGAAAATTACTGCTGGTTTTGAATACGACAGTACTTCTGATGTTGTATATCAGCCCAGTAATTACGTCCAGTTGGCAATGGTTCGTGGATTAAAAAAGTCTTGGAAGCAGCCAGTCTTTTTTGATTTTGACAAACAAATGAGTGTGGATATCCTATATGACATTTTAAATAAGTTGTATAAAAAAGGTTATCCCGTTGTAGCCATTGTCTCCGATTTGGGCCCTGGGAATCAAAAATTATGGCGACAGCTTGGCATATCGGAGAGTAAGTAATAATACAAGTACAAATAATACAATAAAAATAAATAATATTGTTTTTTATTAAAGCAAAATCCTGGTTTAGCCATCCAGCCGATGCTAAACTGAACATCTACGTATTTGCGGACACACCCCATATGATTAAGTTGGTCCGCAACCATTATATACACTCGGGACTAGTTGTCAACGGTAGGACATTGACCAAGGCAACAGTCCGGCAAGCACTTGGCCACTGCGCCAAATCAGATGTATCAATAATGTTTAAGATCAATGACAATCATCTGAATGTAACTTCTCTGGCCAAACAAAAGGTAAAATTGGCAACGCAGTTGTTTTCAAATACTACAGCAAGTTCCATAAGACGATGTTACTCTTTGGGGTATGATGTGGAGAATGCATGCGAAACTGCGGACCTGTTCAAAATTCTAAATGATTGGTTTGATATTTTTAATTCAAAAGTATCGACATCAAACACAATCGAAACAACACAGCCCTTTGGAAAACAATTGGAGATCCAAAGAGAAGTTTTGGCCAAAATGTCCGAAATTATGCGCACAGACGTAGTTGGCAAAGGCAGCAGGCTGCCTTTTCAAAGAGGTATTTTAAACAACAACTCTTCTCTTGACGCCCTGCTATCGTATTTGCAAGCAAAGTACGAGATGCAATATATCATCACAAGTCGTCTTAATCAAGACATTATCGAAAATTTTTTTGGTGCGATGCGGGCAAGGGGCGGGCAATATGACCACCCGACAGCACTTCAGTTCAAGTATCGCTTAAGAAAGTATATTACAGGTATGACGAAATTAAAATCATAACAAAAATTGGATTTTACTAATACTGTTCAATGTTTAGCTCTATGTTTTAGCAGTGCTTATCGTGTTTGTTGTAGTAATTCTGTGTTTTGTCTTTTGCTTTGATTACACAGCTAACAAAAAGGAAAAATCTTTTGCTCCCCGTATGAGATAATCCGATAATCAAGTAATTTCCGCGGTTCTTAATTGTTTAGAATATGTGGATCTCATTCCGAGCCGATTTTTCCTTTTTTTTGGCTGCAGTATAATTTATTAATATTTTGTATTTCCTAATCAGCCAAGAGTACAGAGTTGTTATCCGGAAGTGGAAACGTAGAAGAAAGCGATACTGATAAGTGGCTAGATATTGATTATTCAAAAAGGGACAATAATGACAAAGAAAACGATCCTGACGATTTTTCAATTGACATTTCAAACATCGCAGAGGGAGTGCACAGTTTTGACGAACTTACCGAGGATGCGATAGAGTATGTAGCGGGCTATGTCATCAAAAAATTGCATTTATCAAATGATTTGGCTGAAAATGGGACATTCACCTATGTCGATGAAGTGTCTTACGGAGGGCTTATAAAACCTTCTAAACAATTCATAGAGGAAATTAAGAAACTGGAGGTTATATTTTTAGGTTTTGTAGATGAAACATTTAAAATAACACAAAATGTAAAAGCCAAATTGATAGATGCGGCCAAAAATGTAAATATTAACTTACTTGTTAAAAAATTCTACTTTAAGATTAGAATACATTTTAGAATTAAGGATTTAAACAAAAGACTTGCAGCCCAAAAACAAAAACAACGAATCATGTCAAATTCAAAATTGTTAAAAATAAAATTATAAAAAAAAATTCATCTCGTTTTATTATGAAAAGAAACTTAAACCCCCATACACAATATAAGGGTTAATCAACACATTCTGTTGCCGCTTCGCTCGCACTTACTAGGTTGAACCTCTCTCACTCGCACTCATTGCGATGATTGAAGAGGGACCAGATTTTTGCCGACGGGACTACCTTGT
>VNJU01010127.1:0-33126 GCA_008042675.1 Drosophila seguyi | reverse complement strand
AAGTTTCATTCAGATAGCTTCAAAACTGAGAGACTAGTTTGCGTAGAAACGGACGGACAGACGGACAGACGGACAGACGGACAGACGGACAGACGGACAGACGGACAGACGGACAGACGGACAGACGGACATGGCTAGATCGACTCGGCTGTTGATGCTGATCAAGAATATATATACTTTTTAGGGTCGGAAATGTCTCCTTCACTGCGTTGCAAACTTCTGACTAAAATTATAATACCCTGCAAGGGTATAAAAGGGTAACTTTTAACGAAAAATAAATAAATTGCTTTGGCTGGAGCTACACAGCTGCGAATCTTTTCGCAAAGTGTTAAGCGTGTTGGTTTTCGGTCTACCATGTGCAAGTGCATATGCCTCTGCACTGCGAGAATTTTAGTAGGATAAGTCTAACCCCTTGCATTGAGCGTAGTCAAAGCTAATCAGCATCAGCAATCAAATTAATCTTGTCATTGTCGTTTGTAGTTCTTTTTGATTTTGGGAGCTTAAAGACTAAAACTCCTTTAAAATAATCGTATAAACCGTCAGACCCAGAGATATAATTATAATATTAAAATAAATTACTTAATTAATGAATTGTTTTATTTCAATATTATTCAAGTGTGACAAGGTAGACTTTAAAATCTCGTTAACGTGAATGCTGTCTAAAAATATTTAAAGTTTTAAATACAAATAAAGAAAACAATTGACCTTTGTAAACATTTTAAAATTTACATTTTCCTACGAAAACTTTACTGATTTCAAAATGTAATGCTTCTAGCATTAAATAAGTTAAAATAAGTCCTTTAACATCGCAAACCACTTTTCTCTGTGCGTTTTTATATGCGTGGCGATGGAAGAGAGCAGCAAGTTTTAAGAGCGCAAAGTTTATGCTCTAATTTCCGAAAAGGAAAAATTAGCAAACTATCTGCACCATCGCCATATCATAAACATGGATAGCTGGCAGAAAGGAAATGCGCCAGGACGTGGCCCTCACTCTCTCCCCTGGTACAGTTGGTCACAAAAGCAGCATAAATTTGAAATGACAGCAGCAGTTTCACAGTTTTTCGAGGTCGTGTGGTGATAAAGTTGTCGTCGCCCTGTCTCTATATTTAATTTTTCTTTTTTGGGCAACAGTTTCTCAAAGGAGAAGAATGTGAGCCAGAAATTCAAGCTCGTAAAGTGTGTTTAGCTATGTGATTATACTCGCATGGAAATAACATAGGCCTTAAGGGAGAAATGCCCCAAAATCTGTCTGTTGAAGAACAGTTCAATAGTGACAAGATAGTAAGGACGTGACAAATATTTCCTTATGTAAATATGTTCTATACTTATATATATAATTATATAAATAAACCAAGCATTTCCTTGTCACTCATAATATTCTTTCACTTTAAGAGAGTGACGAAATAACAGAATTAACGCAACATGACATGATATTGTTTTTATGTTCATTTCATTCAAGTTTAGTATTCCATAAGTGAGACAATAAATTGATGTGTTCGAACAATTTCTTTCTTTATTCGGTTGCTAAATGAAAATTGAATCTGTTGCACTCGCGAATACAAAATCAGGCAAACCAAACGTGAAACCGCTACACAAATCAAGCCACTTGAATTGGCGGGAAGCTCTGGGTGGAATCCCCATGAATAATTGCCACAAAACAAAATATGTTTAAAATAAATTAAACAATGTGCCAAAGCGCTGACCACACAACATGCGAAATGCCTGTTCTGGTCGCCTGGCCGGCAAAATGCCGAATAAATTGTAATTAAATTGACAGACGACAGGGAGAAAACAATGATTGCAATTCCTGCCATCCACACTGGCCGTCCTCGGGGTGTATAATGCATATGAGTTTTCCGTTTGTTGCGTAAAACGATTTGTACGTTAATTATGGCTAGCGAGCTCTCTCGACGAACAACTGAAATCTCTGGCCGACCGACCAGCGGATTGTGGCGATTTAGCCTAGTTCAAAGTCCGCTCTTCAGTGGCAGCCACGCAACAACGGCAACGACTGTGGCCGCACTTTGGCATCGCGCTTTGATCCGAAGCTGACCCAAATAAATCGGAAATGGCTACCTTTGCCTTTGTTGCATTCTCTTTTCTCGAAACCAATTTTGGTTTCGTTTTATCGATATGTTAACAGCGCATCTGACTAAGGATCCTACCTTACCCCTTTACTATACTTTTCTGAAAAATTAAGGAATAAAAATACATTGCAGTCAAATAATAATAACAATTTATTTAATTGAAATCACTTTTAAGGTCAGAACTTGACCAGCAACAATTGACAAAATAATGTTTATATTTGGCAGCGTTATATCGATTATATAAAAAAGCAAATTAAAATAAGTGTGTAACAGAATTTGGTGTTCTGTGTTTTTGTATTGGAATAACGCTAATGGAATAACTTAACTTAACGACAGGGGTTTTTTTTGTGGCATTGAAAATTCATTCCCACACCCCGTAGGGTAATTACAAATCCAGACCAATTTCTAAGTCAATCCCCATTGCTAGCAATCTTCCTATTTAATATAAACGAACTAAAAATGCGTAGAGCTCAAATGGAACAAGTTAATGCCCAATTAAATCAGACATTCACCCCCAATCCTACTTTTAGTCGCTTAAGAAAGAATTTTAAGGACAAAGTACTCGTGGCACAGCATAATTAGGCTTACGGCAGTGACTTTTATGCCCGATACAAGCCGCCAAATGAAATCGCCGCCACTTACACAACTCAATTCCGGCCACCAAACCAACCCCAACCACGTAAGCGCAGAGCCACCCAAAACGCCCATCTCGCCGCCCATTTCACTCGAAAAGCCGCCCATTTGCGTGCGTCGCTAATTAGTGTAAAATGTTTCCTGTTATTTACCTTTTTCGGTTTTGTAAGCAACAAAACAAACTGCGCCTAGCAGTGTTGCCGTTTCCTAGCAATTATCTAGCTATTACAATTACAGTCATGTAGAAGTCTTTGTTAAATATATTTAAAATTAAAGGATAGCAAAAAAATTGTATTTATAAATAAAAAAATTTGCTTACATAGCACCGCATTGTTTATAATATACAAAATTTGTTTACAAACCAAAATAAATATTTAAAGAATATTCTATTTAAAAAAAATATGAATGATTAAGTGATCATTTCTTAAAATTTTTTAATAATGGCCGATGACTATACTTATTCGTCTGAGAGGTGGACGGAACATTCAGATGTCTATCCTGTATTTGGCATGAAACCTGACATCTTGACTATTTATAGCGAATTTTCGACAGTTATTGCGATTTTTTGGCGAATAAATGCAACAGCACTGCGGACAGGACCTTGTGATGAGGCAGCATTAGAAAATGGTAAATGAACAACGGCCGTTTGGTATAGTGGATACGTTGTATCACTAAACCGTTTCGGTGTCGGTTTTTATTTGAGTTGCGTTACGTGACCTGTTTGGTCAATAACGAAGTACGCAGCGCTATTTGTTCAGCAGTTTGTGCACAAACGAAGACGAAATCAACGCTAATTAACTCGTTTTAGAGCATAAACGGGCGGGAAGGACTCGAGTTGCCATTGCCATTCATTTACGATGATCATTCAGGCAGCTCTTCCGCGCTTAGCATGCACATCGTCAACTCCACTCCACCGAACTGAGCTCAACTCGTTGCCCCGTAAATTGCATTTTAAAATAAATTATAATGATTATTATGTTGCAAACAACAGATGTCAGTCCCGACTGTCTTCCTCCGACATCCTGAATGTAGGTCGAAGCTGAAAACTCTCGCTTGGCCTCGCCCTTTTTCCCTGTGTTTGCCCCATTGCTCCATTTCCCCATTCGAGACATTTTCCCCCGTTTCCCGCCACTCGTTAACGTTGGCAGCAGCAGTCGCTCTGCCAGTTTGCCACTTTGGTCTTATGGCGCAAGCATAAAAATTTTAACTGAACAACATTAACGCGAGCACTTTATGGCGTTGATCTTAATATTATTAAATCAGCGATGAGTTTATTAAGCGCTAAACGGATGAGAGTGACAAAGCAGAGGAGAGAACTTAATCAGTCCGACCGACAATGGCGTTCTTGTCTCGAAACTGTAATGAATAAGTGAAGTTATTTGATTCCCAAGCATTTTGACAGAAATACTGAGTATACGCAGAGTGGCCACTAGTTAATGAGTGTGAAGTTTTAATGGGTTACCCACATTCGCATCCTATTCATTTCAGTAAAGCTGACCAACTTGACGACCCTTCAGTTTAAGGCTTTTAACAAAAATGGAAACTTAAACACGAGAAGTCGACCAGACAGGTGGGAAAGGTTAAAGTCGACTAAAACACGACTCTCTCTCGGCCTCAGGCTTCGGAGTCTTGACATTTTGAAGACATTAAACCGAAACTGCTGGCAGACCGCAGGACATCCAGGTGGGGTGGGCCGGGTTGTCTGGTGGCCGAAGGCAGGACTGGAGCAGCAGATTTCCCCAAAGACAAAGACCATGTCCGAGCATCGGCTCTCGACCCGATCCTTCGACTCGGAGTTCAAGTTATGAATAATTAATGTCCGTCTAGGTGTGTGCGTGTGCCGTGTGGGCGTCCCCCGGCCGGAAGCTGCCTTAGCAGCGAGTGTCTGTCCTGTCGGTGAGCCCAGTCCGTCTGTGTGTGCGTTCGTGTGAGCGAGTTGATAATTTGTTATAATTGCCGTGGGAGGCCACAGGTCAATTTTGTGGGCATTTATATAAATTTGGCCAGACAAGTCAGCAAAAGGAGGAGGCCCACCTGCAGACAGCAGTTGGGAAAAGTTAAAAAGTCGGCCGACTAATCAAATTACTGCAAAAACTGGGCGATGGCTAGGAGAAATGTCTTGAGAGGCCACAAGGAAAAGAAAGGCATTTAATTGACATTCTGTTAAATAAGTGAGATATAGTTTTCCTTTTTTTAATAAGAGTATTAGTAAAATAATTCAAATCTTACTGCAGCCGAATAAATATTTTGCAAAAACGTTGTTTTTCGACTCCAAGATAAGTTAATTTCTTTATTATTTTGTAATATAGCTGTTTCATATGATGCTATGATTATAAGAGGGCTTAAAGGAAAATGAAATCTAGACACTGTTTCAGTAAGTTTTTCTGAGAAAAATAAGTTGGTGCCAGATGCTTTCAAACTTGCAAAAAATAGTAGCAGATCCTTGCATTCACAAAAAGCGTAAAGAAGAACCACAAGTAATTAAAGTGGTAATGTCTCAAAGAAATAGTTAAAAAATAATATAAAATACGTATATTTTGTACCAAAAAAATTAAAAGTGTATGACAAATATTAATATATATAAAAATATAGCTTAGATACTAATTAATTGGTTTTTATATCAAATATGTATGTTTTTATAATCTCAGCTTAAGCCCTTAAAGCCTTTCTCCCCGCCCAAATGGTTACACAATCCTTGTGGACCAACTGAAAGTCGAAGTCATTCCTGACTGCGATTCTATCTGACTCCGCGGGCCACTCCTGATGACCATAAATACCTTAACAGCTTTCGCTTTACTTAAGTCACCTCAGCAGTTAAGAGCCAAGACAGGGCTCGTGCTTTTGCTCGGAAATCCAGCAGAGAGGAGCGACCAGGTCCGGCTGCATCCGCCAGTTGGCTATGTAAGCACATTAAGCCCTTTCCCAGGCGGCCGGCTGAGGGTAGGGGTGGGTGCTGCGGGGCGTGGTGCAGTCATTTAAGGCCCGTATTTCGCTTAAACGCGCACAAAATGAAACTTTTTGCTGCGCCGCAATGAAATAAACGAGTAAACTCAATAATGCACTTGGCGAGCACAACACACAATTGCCAGGATCCCTCGCCATCACAAACTTAATGTTGCCGCATTTTTTGTTCCATTTTTTGCTTCCACTCTCTTTTAAGCCCATTCAGTGAAACATATGGCATATGTCGTAGCCATTTAATACCCGTTGTTGCTGAAATGCTCTGTAGTGTACTTTTTTATTTGCCTTTTGTTTTAAAAGTTTCCCCACTTAACGGCGAACCTGTTCGATTGATGGCCAACGGGGCGCATACTTGACGCCTGAAGTACAACGGTGGCGGCGACAGCTGCGAGTAATTCACCTGCCTCGGTCTGATTTTCATTACAACTATAAAAGAGGGGGATTTAATCTTGCAAATGGTGCTGGACCTTATTAAATAAACACATATAATGTAAATCGCAGGACGAGAAGCTCAGGTTGAACGCGTTAAGTATAGGAATACATTTTGGCTGGTTCAATTAACATGGTGTACATGTAAATCAACTGTGTACGTTTGATTTCTAAGACAATACTGCGATTTGAGAGTCTAATTTATAACTGTAATTTTAGAAATGTGTGGGAATATTCAAAGTTTTCGACCAACTCATAGGTTGAACACGCTTAAAGGTCAGATACATTATCAGAAAGATGTTTAATTGTACAAATAATCCATGTTCCTTATTCTAAACTATTTTTCACATATATTTTTCTTGCTCATTTATAGTGTGATGGTCTTCCTGTTTTAATATAAAAATATAACATATTTTTTACAATGCTCCAATATAATCCCATAGTTAATGGATATCGTTATGGATTTTCCATTCAGATGTCAAATGGCATTTAGCACTAGCGGTGAAACTGCAATCTGGCCAGCTTTCACAACAACCAAAACCTGAAGGGGGCACAACAGCCACAACGGACATCAAAGTGTTATAAATTAAAATTTATGTTGCCTTTTAAAATGGCACAAAAAATTACGATAAATTTATAAACGCCAAGACCGCAGAATGCGGGCAGCCAGACAATAAAAGCTTCTCCTCAATACGAGCTGCTAAAGTGTGGAAAAAAGCCACCAAACAGACATTGAGCATAAATCAATTTGGACAAGAAACATGCAACAAAAACTCGAAAGGGGTGAAAATGTACTAGTTGCCGAATGGCAGCGGAGCATTTAACTTTCAGGACTGTCAATTCAATTGAACTTCATTTTTTACGTCCAACCAAACGAAACGAAATTAGAACAATTGAATTGTAAATAGTAGAGCGGTGGAACGACAAGGCGAAGATGATGATGCTGACTAGGAGCGGGCGGAGCAGAGTGGCTAGGATAGCCACCAAATTGAAAATGTTTGTCACGTATTTTACAAATTCACTGCGACGACTTGCCTCCGTAGGATGTAACTGTATCTGTATCTGCCAGACGTGCATGTATCTGTATCTCGTCGATAGTTGTCTTTTTGCCGTGCGGCGAGGTGTGCTGCTGGCCGGGTCTGCGGTTAGTCTGCAGCATCGTTTGTCCGTGGATATCTTTTGCGGCTTTCTTTTAGCCTTTCCCCATTATTCGGTTGTGGTCTCATGCCTCTTGCGACCTGGGATTATAATGCACGACGTGTCCCAGTGTGCACACACTCACATTTCTTTAAAATAAAGCCGCATTGAAATTTCTTCAAGGCTAAGTTGCAGTTGCAAAATGAGTTAGACCTGGGTTGGAAGATGTTGGTTGGTAGATTTTTCTTTGCAAACTTTCTTTTTTATATGGTTGCCTTCAGGTAAAACAATTCATTTTGCTTAGATGCTGATTAAACTCTGTGTTCTTTGTGCTCGCTATTCTTAAAACTTTAATAATACCAAATTTCAGCGTTATATTAAATAAATTTTATATTAATCGCAAAACTTTAAGAGATACTTATAAATTAATATACTTGTATATAGTTTTTATATTTATTCATTTCGAAAAATCCATATCTAATTTACGTTCGTCTTAAGAAGAGCATAAATGCGCTCATATAGAAATACTTTTTCTGCCCTCAAGGTTCGATTTGACCTTTATTTCGATCACAGGTCTTGTAGGCTGGCTCATTTTGAACTCCTATATTGCTTAAAATGTGGATAAGCATGGTAGGTCTCCCATTATAATAATTTTACTGCACATTCTACGCGTAGGAGTTCATTGGAAACAATTAGAGAATGGCTGTTGGTTGTGACACTCTTGGGAAATTATGACGGAACGCTAAAAGCGGAAAACAGACCAAGAAATCACTGAAAAGTTTGACCAACTGGCACTAATAAGCGCTAATTTTGTTAGCCCTGTAACATGAAACGGGAATGGGGGACGCTGACGACGAGGACGAGAACGAGGAGTAGTTAGCTACCAGTTACCAGTTACCGCCTCGCCCCGGCTGATGGCATGCCAAAAGGCAAATTGACGCTGCTCTGGAGGAGAAGACTCCTGAGTGGACTCTCGTGACGCTGCTCGGACGATTTAGCAAAGTCGCTGCAGCTCAAACACTAATTCCATTCATTAAAAAACTTTTTATATGCCAATTTTTTTGTCTCGCCCCGCTGCCCCTCGTTTTTCTGCCTCTTCCACCGAGTTGCCTTTGAACGTTGCAAAGTTTGCAGCTACTTGGATGCCATAAAGACAAGCTGGATGCTTCAGTTCGGCCAGCTTCCGTTCATCCGTTCGCGCTCTGAGACAAAGCCACCGAAATGGGGGAAAAAAACGGACAACTTTCTCAGAACTGCACCGTACATCATCAGTCACATAATGAAGTAGTGCAGCTGCTGAAAATACTCGTAACTTTCAAGTTTATGGCTTGTCCGAGCCAAGAGACAACTGTTCGCGGGACGGTCAGGCTGAGTAAATTAATTAAATTTCCCTCTCGGTCTACGTGCTATGCTAAATAGCTGGCTGTTCTTCCGGTTTTCTGACTTATTTTGCTGGATATCGCCCGACAGGCTTAACTACTTTGACGAGAATGGTTTATTAAGAGGAGAGTATTTATTAAATAATAATTACAATGCTAAAAAGATCAAACAGGGAGCAGATTACAATAAATATATATAAATATGAGAATCTTATATTAAGCTGATCTTCTGTACGGCTTTTTTATTCACTTATTTTACCAACATTTGTTAATAAATTTCGCTGGGGTGCTAGTTTTAATAGTAGATACTTAATTCGTGAAGTTCTTTAATATTTCTTTATAGTTTACGCCACATTCTAGCACCTCTTCGAGTGGTTATTAATGTTTAAGCAAGTACGGATAATTACATAATTCACAGCACACTCAAGAATAATCGGGACACAACTGCAATGCAGTCATAAACTCGCACCAAATATCAATTTATACACTTAATTAAGCACATATGTGACTGCGACATTTTGTGATGGCAGAGAGAACAGACGAGGAGCAGCGGCCGAGGCAGCCCGAAGTCAATTGCAATTTTATGAGCTGTTGAAAATGAAGTACGTAAAACGAGAGGGCGAGAAGCCGACTCCACTTCACAACCCATTACGCTGATTGGCTTTTAATGTTTATCAATACATTACGCAGTCGGCAGCAGAACTGATGCTGCTGATGAGCAGGCGAAAAGGACGATGTGGAAGCCGAGCCCTGCCGGTTGCCAAAGTTGACGGTTGAGGTTTCTGCGGTTAGCATAGAGTGCTCTTTAAAAATGCATGACCCACTACGTACTGCACCGCACTCAGAGAGGGCCGGTTGCCGTGCCTGTCCCCCATAAATTTCCATTATCACATGCAAGGCATTTAGGCTGCTGTTATTTTCATACAAGAATTATAAGATGCACCATACTTGCTCTCTAAGGCGGCAGGCCGCGCGGCTTTTCCCCTTTTCGCAGATGGTGGCAACTCTTTTCCTGGACCTTCAGTTTCCTTGTGTGCATAATTTATTGTCAGCGAGGGCAGCGCGTGCTGGCAGGTAATATACTCGTGACTCAACTCATTCCACAGACACTGCAGAGGCAGAGAGAGTCGCCATATTTGACTTTGTGGTTACATAATGGGATAGCTGTAAGTGTGACCAGAAGCCGACAGTTTTCATTTTGATGTATGTTTCTTTCATGATCACACTTAATGGATAGAAAGGGTCTTTTTTATGGCGGTTAATGTTCTCTATTAGAGTTTGATATAACCGAGTTAGTTAAATAATTTATCCAGAAAAAGTTTAACAAAATAATTATCACCATTAATAAATTAAATAATTAAAAAGTTGTACTTCAGTTGAATGTGAATTAGTTAAGGTCACGACTATATTAATGTTATAAAATAAATGAATTCTGAAATAGGTGAAATTTAAATATATACCAGTTTATCACTGTCTTATGCTTTTTATAAACATAATCCGGCTAAGGTGCGATATGAGCACTTTGATGGCACTTTAATTATACGATAAGTTAAGTACAATTGACATTATTTTTTTACATTATCGCTTGATTTTGTCATTTAATATAAAGAAATTTCAGTCAGTCGTCACATCATACCTATTTTGCTTGGTAAACGTTCATAAGTTTCCCAATTACTGTAATGAAATCGTGTTTGGCACACAATTTGACCAAACAAATGAAAACTCACAAAGTGATCGTATAAATAACTATCGAAAGGCTTTGGCTAAAAATACACATATCCCGACAGTGCTAGCTTCGTTATCACACATATGGTCCTATGGTCCCATGGCTCCCAATATTAAACGTGTTGCGATTAGATGCAGTTTCGAATTTTAATCCTAGACAACCTTTTTTTGTAATTAGTATTAATTAACATCTTATATTTAATACAAATTCCTCAAGAATGTTTAAGAACTCACAAAAGTGTTATTCAGAGAGTCTTGAAAATAAAATAATTGTTCCCACAATTTGTCAGGATGTGCCCACAGTTCGTTGGATGGCACAGAAAGCCATGGCAGCAGGCGGCGACTATAACTGCCATGCATCATCATCATCGTCTTCAGCTGGCCACAAGCATCGGCGGCAGTGGCAACAATAGCAACGAAAACGGCTGCTACAAGCTGTACTAACTAAATCCTATTATGAACTTTGAGCTTATGAAAGGACCTCAAGCGGCGCACCGAGAAACTTGGCCGTGCTGCGACCTGTGTACTTGTTCTGGTGTTGGCCACGTTTACATTTCTGCATAATTAAGTTATATGCCCTGCACTACGGCACACAAAAACATATGCATTTATATGTATGTCATGTGTCTGTGCTTGGGATTCACCTTCAGCCTGACATTTTGCAGCTGCCCGTAGTTTTTCATTGCGCATCCGCCAGGATGTAAGCCGGGCGAAGGCTTGTCCGCTTTAATTGTTATAAATTATGCATAAATTAAAGTCGGCCCCATTAAAGCATCTTCCTTAAAGTGGCAGGCACTGCAATCGCGTAAGGAGACCACCGGCTCACTCACAACCAATCGCGGAGCGCAGCTGTTGGCAAATCGAAATTTCTTGCTTGGCTTAGCACAATTTCCGTTGGGTCCGCTCTCAATTTATCAGCTGAATGTCGACGTGAAGCGTGGAAAACAATTGGCAGCTAATTTTCCTGAAAATTCTGCGCTATTTTTTATGTTTGTTCCCTGCAATCCAGCTGCGGTGCCGAGGAGCAGGGTCCTTGGCTGCGCTAGGCGGTTCCTTCTGGCGGGACCAGCAACATTGCAGTTGTAAAATGCAAAATAAATTTCTAATGAATATTGAAGTGTGAAATTTGAATTGATTGCATTTGATTTGTGGATTTACTGTTGGATATTTACTTTGGGGCGGTCGGTCTACCACACCATAGCGGAATAGAGCTGGCAGAGCAGCGTGAATGGAAATGGTAATGGCAAAGTGGAATCGGAACTGGGTTGTTGCTCAATTGCTGTTGAAAATTGAATTGAGCAGAGCAGCCAGCGTCAGGGAATTTGTATCAAAGTTTTGTTATAATATGGAGTAATGGGTTTTTCAGGAAGGAGTATCCAAGACTTTGGTTTGGTTTGGTTGAGTTTAACTTTAACCCATTGCGAAAGTATTTATTAGACCTATTAATATTTCCGTGTAATTGTATATTGAAATGTTTTTACTGCCCGATATATCAGATTTTACTTAATTACGAGGATAATGACCCAGTCGCCAAACTTCTGCATTATGCCCAAATTCTTCTGAAACTAATTCAATAAAACCTCGGCAACCTAGTTAAAATTTAATTCCAACTTTGAATTGAAACCGCAAATAATAACGACTGCAGCTTGCGGATTTGCTTGCGATTTCACCAAGGCAACTTGCCACTGAGCCGCCTGCAGCAATCAGATGCTGCCCAGAATGGTTTCGCATAATTGCAAAAGTATTGCAATTTGCTGTCTTCCGCTTCGGAGTAAGTCCTACTTCAAGATATAATTGAATTATCCGTGCGGCGCGCCGCAACGAAAGGCTCGCCAAGCCGCAAAATGAAATCGTTGCCAAAAGAAAGGCCGGGCAGGAAGCGGAAATCCAAACTAGACGCCGGGCGTCATGTTTTAATAATTTCGCCCGGCAACAGCGCTGGCAAAATTCAATTTTATTCAATAATATTAGCTGCTCACATTCCGTGCCTCACTATCGCTCCCACTTCCGTTCCCTCCTCCGGCTTGTGGTCGCCAAGTTTGGCAACCGCATTGGGATTTGCCCAGAAATCGAAATCTGAATCTGAACCTGAAGTCCCAGAAGGAGTCCATGTGTGCGGCTACTGGCCCACTTCCTCCAACACTTCACGCTTCTGCAACCACCTCCGGCCCGGTTTGTTTGACTTGGCACGCCAACTTAGAGCCAAGTTTTGGCTAGTTAAGCCAAAAACCGCCATCTGCCGCATATGGAAATTGGGTCGCCGGAGCAGGCCACCCTGCACTTGGACTCCTCGGCCAAGGAGCCCGGTCCTTGCTCCGCAATCCCCCTGGTCTACGGCTACAAGCCAACTTTATGGCGCTCTTGTTGACTTTATACCGCAGCTGGTGCGAAGTTATGTCACAGTGCCGGAAGGTTTGATTTGCTAATTTGTTATTGGCCAGCCATTGGGATCTGCGAGGTGGCGAAACTTTGAACGTGCATGTAGTTCGTAAGCTCGTTGAAAATGCATGTGCGACTTAATTGGCTTACAATGAAGCCAGCTTAATTTGGCAACGGCTTAATTTCATTTTACATTGCAATCTTACGGAGCAGTAGCACGCATTAAAGAGTATTTTTGGAAACAATGTTGCGTGTGTCCTTAAAGATGCAATTTACAAAACTCTACCTTTTCAATAAATAATTTTCTTGATTTATTCAAGGAAAAATATTTGTAATTATATCGATCGGTAGATATACATATATTTGAAATTGTGAAACCGCAGGTATGAAATTCGACCAGCAATTTCGCTTGTGTCACAAAAACAATACTGTTATTATTTGTCTGTCAAATGCTTCTGATAAATTATCAGAGCCTATTTCATAGATACCATGAACTAATTTTGTTCAATTTAAATGTACATATATAGAATATTTTATAATAAACATGAACATGGGGGTTACTAGACAATAAGGATTATTTGTATGTTCAGCTTCTGCAACATATACATTATCTTAGCAACATTTGTCTTTATTTGGTCGTTGTGAAATACGAATCTAGCAATTGTCACCATTAGCCTTCATATGTCAACATTTTCTCTGCCTTCCGCCCTTTTAAGCTTTCATAATTTTGAGAAATTGAAAGCAAAGCTAATTTGCCATTTCCCTCACAGTACTAATGTTAGCACTCGACTGTAGGTTTCCCATTTGTTTCACTTTGTTATAATAAAATTAATATTAAAAAAAAAATAAGAATCCTTTCGTTTGTCCTTTTATTTGCCAAGTTTTCTCTTGTAAATTAGCAAAGTTTAATAAGATTAGGAAAATTGCTGATACTGATACTGACCCGATTGGGTTCTAGTTTTTCCTTTTTTTATTCGTACCTTCTTTCAAGCATAACCTACTAATATATAAGGTTTTCAGAGGATTCCAGCATTTTTCCTATTTTTCCCTGTTTAATTTTGTCTTGTTTTTAACATTTATGAACTGTTTCGCAAATTTAGCAAGTACGTTTATTTAATCACACCCCGCCTATCAATAAGTGGGGTACTTATAATCAACATAATTAGGCTTCTGGGAAACCTAGACATTTAAATGCTTATATGTATCTGAATGTACTGGGACTTCATCTGTCGCCTGGTGTCTGTGTCTCTGATTACTTATGTTTAAACTGCGCATTCCCAAAGCAAATCCAGAGGGCTTCGAAATTTAATTAAGTCGATGCTAAATGAAATTGGATTACAATAGATGATAATTTGGTAAACCTGTAATTTAATTGGGAATAATTCAGCAGGCGCCTCTTCCTAACTTGGTCCGATTGAAATATACGAACTAGCCACGGCTGGTAATTTAATAGGAAAACAGCATAAAGTGGCTTCGATTTAACCCAACAATATGCTGGCATTTCTGATACCGGAGCTACGGATGGAGCAACTTTTCCCACAAGCTGCTCCTTGCCATTTAAATGTTCATTCCTCGGCTCCTGCCAGCTGCTGCGAAATCCGAGTCGCTCGCAAATTATATGTTAATGCAATTGTAATTGATACAAATTTGATTTCGGAAGGAATAAAAATGTGTTGCTTCAGCCGCTGCCGCTGTCGGCATTGGAAATGAGAAATCATTCGGAAGCGATGTGGGGGAAAGTGGAGGGGAAGGCGGCCGGGAAAACTCACATGCCCGGCACATTGCGCCACCACGTGTCAGCTGCCATGGGGGGTGACTGGGTGGCGGCTGCCCGAGATAACGCAATAATTTATATGAACTTTACAGGGTCATTAATTTAAAGCTTATTCAGTTGTTCAAGATTTATTAAATTAACTCAAGTTGTGGCAGCCAAAATTCGGAAGTTTGAGGGTTAGCAGTGAGAGCGAGAAAATGTAGGGGTCTGATGCCAGGGTTGGTCTCATAATCCATTTTGTGCTCGAAAGGAAGTTTGCTTTAGCGATTTCGGTTTTGTTCTCATAATCTCCGGACTTTAAGATAACATCTATTCTATGAACGTGAACTACAACAGCAATATTTAGGCAGCTCTTAAATACATTTTCGTTTCTGATTGCTTGTAATGATTTAAGAGTTATTATTTTCTTGAATTTAATTTTTTAATTATTAGTAATTACATTACTAATATTAAAACTTTTAGCATTTAAGCATTTAGGAGCATTTCTGGTTTTTATACATATGTATGGGTATGTATTTAGTTTATCAGCGCAAGATCCCTTAAACTTATAGTTAAAGTCCGAAATACAAATTTAGTAATAAGGAATCCCTAGAAGTTTAAGGGAAAATGTAACTTACAATTTTTTTAACGGCAAACTCTTAAATTTAAGAACTGTTAGCGACTGCATTACCAGGTACCCGATACTAATCACTAATGAATAAATTACTCGAATTTATGAACAATTTAAAATAAACAGGACAAAATTAGAAGTTGAAAAATAAATGCAAATGTTGCTTGAAACGTGCTTGGTGTCACACAGAATCTCATTGGTGCTTATGGTGTTAGAGATCTTGGAGAAGTTCAATATAAACAAGGATATTTTATTGTATAATAACAACCAATAATTCCGATCGAATCAGAGCAATTATATCTCATTATTTAATATACATTTACCTACAACCGAAATTTAATTGGATATACCTTAGTTAGGAATTTTTTGTGATTTGTTGGTGGTTTAGATCAAAGTTTATCTGCGTGTAAATGTTGTCACCAAATTCGGTAGCGCTAGCTTTTATTGTTCTTGCGGTGTGTTGTCTTACAAGGACGTGGCTATATGGACTTGGGTACTGATGCTGATAAAGGATATTATAATTTATGTTGTCGAAGATGCCATCTTTTACCGTATGCAACATACATACTTGGTTGGTACTAAGCTATAATACACCCTAACCCGTGTATAATAATTGACTTATTTTGTTGCCTCCGCCCAATTGGTAAGAAATAATTAAATTAAAATATATACGTTGTAATGCTAGCGCAGTTGGGAATGGAGTAACCGTAATGAGGAGTAACAAAGCTACCTGTTTGCTAATATTAAAGTGAAAACCCAATGCAATCCAATTTATTGCATTGACCGCGAACGAGTGGACGGGGGCTTCGCAGGCAGAGAGTGGCGTCTAGCTTGGAATTGCAATTTGCTGCCCAGGTAAATGTTGCTGCAAAAACAAAAATTACAGAGGCAGCCAGACGGAGCTACATTTTGATTGAAACGCTGCAATTTGGACTCGGAAGGCAGGAGGATCGGGTAGGGATAGAATATCGAGTATTCCCCAGACAAGGAGGGAACGGGCATGGCCGGGGAATATTCATGGCAAAGCCAATGCTTGAGTGGCAACAACCACAAAAACGCATTGAATTGAAAATGTTTGAATATATATTGCAAGTTTGACTTGATTGAAGCACTTGATATCGTTTCCTTTTTGACAGAGCCAGTGACGCCACTTGACGGAATCCTGCCCCTCCCCAAACTCAGCCCCGTCGTTATTCTTCGGCTCAACTGTGCTCGAGGATTACAGGTGGCCTGGTCACCGGGTGGGGCGAGCCACTAACGAATTTTCATTCATCAGTTCAAGTTGGTCAATTCCCGACGACGGCCCATGAGTTAACTTTAATCAATTTAAATGTATTCAGGTCGAACACACCAATTGCCACAGAAATGCAAGACTTGACCGCTTGACCACTTTAGAGCAATTTGTCATAATATGTTCTGTAAAATTGATTAATAAATGTGTCGAAAAAGTACTTTAGTTCATATAATATTATTGAGTTAAAACTGGCTGATGTGAGTCCTTCGGGTTGGTCTGTAAGGACTATCAATATTCCCAAGCATTAATTTCAAAAAGGCCGAGCAACTGTTGTAGCGGCATATCAGACTTCCTCATTACGGTCATTGAGCACTGGGTTCGGCAAAATCATTGCACCGCACGCTGCTTAGTTTTTATAGCCGGGACGGAAGTATCCGAGCCCCGGAGTCACTGAATAATAAAAGTCAGAATTTAAACATTAATTAGAGCCATCGATGCGCAGCCAACGAAAATACCTATCAGCGGGACCGGAACCCACGTGTCCTGCATGCCAAATACGCATCACGTAAGCGGAGAATCCGCAGGATACACAGCAACCGAAAGTTGCCGCGACCTGTTTAATGTGGATAACAATTTCGGGGCACTTTTTGTGTGCTTTCCTTGGCCGCCTCGTCGTGCCATCCGCAGGATTTGCAGAAACTAACCGCAAGACAAAATCCGTCGGAGAAGTTTGCGAGGAGTTTAACGCCATTTTTCGTATGCGTGGTCTGCGTTGATTTTACGACATTTTCGGCAGCGATTTCCATAAAGCAAAGTCGTCTCGCAGGGTCTTATGCCCGTGTGTCCTTGCCGCACGGCGGCTAACTCCATAAAATTACAAGATACTACCTGTTAGAAGTTCCTCTTCGCTGAAATTCCAATAAACTCACTGCACAATATTAGTTTTTATGCGGCATCCAGCAACAACAACAAAAAAAAGCGCTGGTGGAGAAAAGGAACAAATACACTTGCAAACAAAAAGGAGGAAAAGTTTGCCAGAGGAGGAAAAAACTGCAAAATCATTTAAGCAAACAGTCACAGACTTTGGCAGCCTTCCGCTGGATCTACGATACCTGCATGGAAAACTTTCCGCTATGTGACTTTCAGAATTTTTAGTTTTGATTTCAGGACTTTTCCACGCTGCCATTGTTGTTGGCAGCTTAGTTTTGGTTTTGGCCTTAGCTGCAAATATTGCAAGTTGGCCCAAAGTCACGTGCAAGTTTACAGACATTCGGCTTGGTCTGGCACTTGGCACCCGTGGAATGGATTTCAAGAGCCAGCATCGTCGTCTTTAAAATTCTCGGATGCTGTGTTGTTAGTATCTGGTGAGTTTTCCCAAGAAAACGCGTGGAAAATTTTGACTTTAAATACGCTTGCATTTTCTGACCTGAAAGAAAACTACTTCAGTTTAGGTTAATGGTAATTTAAACCTTAAGGAATTCTGATTAAACCAGAATTGTTGATCAAATCTTGTCGAATAATTTTAAAAATTATACTATTTAATAATCATAGGCTCCCGTTCGTACAATGTTATTTATTAATTCGTTTAATTACAAAATAGTTTAGAAATTATTATAAAAGAGCGAATAAAATTTTGTTTATATTTAAGAACTATCAAAAGTATAAAATGTTTCTTACCGAAAACAATTTAATTTATTAAAAATGCTGTTGTGTTAAAATAACCAAATTAAAATCCAATTATATCACAGCTTGGAAGATTATATATACATATTATTAAATAATAAATCTAATTTTATAAGATGAAGAAAATCTTAAATTTAAATAATTACAAAATCCAAACATATTTATGCACAACTCAAAAATAAAAGTATAAATACTTTAAGATTCAGCTCGCCATATTTTTCGTCCCTTTCATGTTAATTTGAAGGCGTAACTCCACTGATTTCGGATCCCTTCGCTGCCATTTAGCCCCAATCCTGTGGCGCTGCCAGGGCAAGGATGAGCTGCTCAACACCTTTTGCAGTGAATGGAGCAGAAGAAATCATATCAAGTGCTTCGGCGGATATAATATATATAACAATTTTCACACAATTTTCCTAACACGTTATTTGCGCGTATTTCACATATCCTTGCTGTTGCTGCCAGGATGCCTGCTACTCCTGTGGCCGTAAGTGTGTGCGTGTGAATTAGCGGCAAACGGATGTTGAATTGGTTTGCCTTCGCCTCGGCGTGCCACTCAGCCGTGAAGATGTGTGCGCTCGTTTACGTATACGAACACGGGGCTTCTTGTGGCTGTGTGCGTGGAGAAGCATCTTGTGGCTGGGTTTTCCCCGTCCAATGTTGACTGCTTGTTTTTATTCCCTTTTTGAGCGCAGGATGTGCGCAGCGCAGTCCTGGCACGTTGGCGCGCTTAAATCAAAGCAATTTGCCAAGCACAATCGTGTTGTAAATTATCGCCGCAGGATTTTGTTTTATTAAACCGAGAGTGTGTCCGTGGGTCCGTATGTGAATATGCGATGGGATGGGTCTGTTATTGTGTTTGCGAGCTGCGAGCTGCCCGAGATCCATCGGACTGCGTCTTGGCTTGGCGCTGATTGCTACTGGGATTATGTGGGGTAACTTTAAAGTAGTTGTAAGCTAAATTAAAGCATAAATACATTAAAATAAAAGCAAGCGTTTTAAGATGCCAAAGAACTCATCTTTTTTTAGTAGATATTGAATTTGATACATTTCTATGTGAGATTAGTTAACAACTAGCGCATGAAGTTGGTAGAATTCAGGAAACTCTTAAATAGAGTGTCCACAAATGAAGTCAGGGAAAAATGTATTATTATCATGGGACTTTGTAGAAATTAAATAAATACAATAAATAAAGATTACAGTTATTATCGCACTTCTACTCACTGTGCCTTATCATAACCAGACTTATTTAAATTTATTTAGGCGCCGATTGAAAAGTCAGCGGGGAATCTAACACAAAAGAAATTCAGATCATGTGATCTGTAAATCCCTGTAAATTACTGATAAGTCAAAATCAGTTTCGGTGGTTAGGGAATCTGCCTATAAATTAAAGACATTTCTCTTACTTGGCATCAGTTCCGAATAGTGAGTGACAAAGTAATGAAGTCTCTCTAAGTAGTATCCATTAAAGAGTCGTGATTATATTCCACCCGACCTTGTGGCTTACTACCTTAAGAGACTTCAGTTAATTCCGACGATGAGATTGAATAACTATTAGCTTGAACTTCTGACCTGCAGATCTACGAATATCACATGTTTAAGTAGTGGATACAACGGCGATTGACCACAATAATTTTCGCATTGTGTTACCTACTTAACTAGTCGATTTTCACAAGCGACTCCAGTGCCCCTCTTAATTTATATTTAAAACAAAATTCTCTTTTAAAATAAAATATTTTGTAAATAAAGATAATAATATATTGTTAGTCGTAAAAAATAAATTAAAAGTTAAACAATAGATTGTTAATCAATGTTTTTTAAAGACTTATAAAACAATAAGGGAACTATAGGAGCTTATAGATCAAATAATGCTATAAGCAAAGGTCCTTTATCTAAATGTACTCGTAAATTATACGACGTAATAAGATATTGTTAATTCCCAGAGAACGCTTATTTATGATTGTTTAGTTGAAATATTCTCACATACAATACAATACCTTCAACGTAATTGATCGAAAATGTTCTACAGATTTCGTAACAGGAAATATCCTGGCGCGAAATCGGCTAATCAGCATTGTATTTCGGCTGAACAGCACCTCAATTTGCAGCCTTCAGTGTGCCGTCACTGAACTCATTAGTCAACCTCAATGATACTCCCGACGTGATCGATTTCCCGGCAGAGAGCACCCCGTGTGTTTACGTGCATAAATCAAAGTTGCGATAAGGTTAATACAATTGCCGCTCGCCCGCGCGGCTGCATACTTAACACCTCTTGCCGGTGGGCGCTGAATGAATGAGTGAATGAAGAAGCTGCCGGATGGGTGGACGGGACGACCGGCAGGCAGCCGGAACGATTTAGCTGACATACGCAACATTGTTGCCCAAACACAAGGAGCATGACAGCCTACAACAGCGGCGACAATGGGCCGGGACAGAGTCAGCGAGCGGCGGCAGCAGCAGCCAAATGGTGTTAAAGCTGCCATCGGTGGCATTCCTGCCATTTTGCCATTTTTCGCACGTGTGCCAAAGCCCTGACAGTGAAAAGTGTGTGCGGGGCTGTGACCGTGTGTGTCGGTTCGGTTATGTGAATGATTTTTCACTTTTGCCGAAATACATTTTTATAAATTCTGACAGCGCATTTGTTGAGCTCACTGGTGTCGATGCTACTAGCAAAGTTGATAAAAATGTTCCCCCCATTCTTCGGCGGAATCTTTCCTGAAAGGAATATCGGGGCTTGTGTGAGCATCGTCATGGACCATGACTTATAGGGGCCAACAGAACGTTGATGCCGGAACAATAAGGAAGCAGGGTTATTTAAGTTGATGGTGTGCTCAATGAATTTAAAATGTCCGTACGAAACTATTAGCTTTAAATCGATTTCAAAATATATGTGTTTTCTTTGCAAGCTTAATATATTAACTATTTTTTTCTTTAACTGAACTGAACGACTGAGATTTTGGACTCCAAATTATTTACAATAATAATAATAAATATGAATTATAATCCGTTTCATTCTATCTCATCTCTCAGTAAGAGGTAAACAAAATTAGCTGTCAACAGCTCCGAACAGGGCAATCCACTCTGAGTGGCACAAGCAGCGGGGATAATAAACCACATAAATATTATAACTTCATCAAGGCTCAACAGTTCACTTCCCCACACAGCGGCCCCAAAGTGTTGAGGCGCCAAGATTGATGATACGAAAAGGAGTGGGAGACAATGACCGACGTCCTGCAACTGCCGCGAAGATGGCCAAACTGTGTCAGGCTCGCAGCTCAAATATTTTGACCAAATTCCTCGACCATCCACTTATCACCGGCCTATCATCGTCTCATAATGTTGACATTTTTCACACAGTTCAATGGGCATCAAAACTGGGACGTGTCTGTTGTTGTCTGACCTTATCTGTGGCTGGCAGGGGATCCGACCATCGAAATATCTGAGGGCTGCTGCCAAGGAGATGAGAAATGGGCCGATGAATGTCCCTTTGTTTGATTGACTCGTCTTCGCCTTTGTTTCAATGACTCGAAACATCTTGATGATAACTTGTCCAAACACAGACAACGTTGATATATACAGGGCATTCGAATGTAACTGGAGGGAGAGAGTGATAGCAGGAAGGAAGGAGGCATTGTGGGTGTGAGTGGCAGAGATGAGAAGATCTCTGGGAGGCTCAAGTCAGGTAGTATACAGATAGGTAGCTCTGTAGATAAGAATATGGGTTCCAGTTTCATTTGTGCTTAAAATAATATTTTTAACACATTTATCGGTTACTGCCAGAATTAGTTTTTATAATGAGAAACTTAAAGTTAATAGGTTAAACATTTACTTTTTAAAGTATTTAAAATATAAAAGTATCTCATGTATCAAGACATTTATAGTACTCTCCAGAACTAGTAACTTTTGGGGCCCCCTTAATTTTTGTCATTTCTTGGTTCAGTGCGCGGCAAGTAGTTCGATATTTTCGACGCCATTTACTTGTCATTCGATTCCGTGAAACGTACTTTATACAGAACTAATGCCTTTGCCATTCCAATCGCAATCACATCATTAGGCAACGACGCCCGCACATCTGGCTGCGGGAGGAAAAAATAAAAGAAAATGCGAGAAAATTTCATTGGTCCTGTGTTGATTTGTTTGCCTGGCAATTATTATCCTTATCGCTGACACAAATCGCCATTTAATTAGTTCAATGCCTTTGTGCCATGTTTGTATTTCCCATTGATTTGTTGACATTGTCTAAGTCAGGCAGGAAGTGGGACATGGCACTCGGGCCCGGATTCCAGTGTCGATAATGGTCGAGTAGGTTAATAGGGATCACGAGTCTTGCGGCTGACAGCTGGCAAATATTTTCTCGCAAAAATCGCATAATTGGGTCGATTTATTTTCATAACGACCCACGCGAAAAAACCGCGATTTTAACCAGTTTTTCACAAAGTGGCCTGGATAATTAAATTTAAGAAAAGCGCACTCCTAATTAAAACTTAAATCAATAATAAAATGTTGCATAAATATTTTTAAATGGCATTGATATAAGCCATTGGAGTGGAATGGTAATTCTGAATGAGCTTAACTTTTACCTAGAGTCTTCCAGGCAGTTTCAATAAATTTTACTCTTTATGTACAACACACACCGGCCATAAATCAAGGGCTTGGCCAGGTTATAAATTACAATTAAAACTGAAGCATAATTATGTTATCTGTGCAGCTCTCCACAGAGGCAGCAGACCAACAAGTTCACAAAACATTTCCCTGGGACTCTGCGACGTGTGTGCGACCTTTGTGCGAGTATCTCACCTTTAATAAACTATTAATTATGTCTCCATTAGACGGACACAATAGTCGAAATGTCGCAAAAGTTCTGCTGTTCGAGCACTTCGGCCCCGGGGTTCGTTGGTGCCCATAAATCTGCATAAGCTGAATCCCCAAATCTCACTGCCGGAACATGTTGGTTGTGGCTTAATTAACATGAAAAGTGGCTGCAATTCACCGCTTCATTTGCCGTATCTGCATCTGTAGCCCGGTCGCAAGGGCCATCTTAAAGACTCGCAGATTCCTTCTGGCAGTCACCCTTCCAGTTTAAAATGCACTTTCGTAAGCCGATTAAATCAGCGCTAATGCGATTAGCTTTTAACACTTAAAGTGCATTTTCTGCCAGGAAATTTTCATATAATATGTTCGCAGTGCCTAGAAGGGTTTTAAAACTAAAGTCAAAGTACTTTCAATAAATATCAATGATTTTGTACATTTTTATAATGTAAAATTGATAAAATTCGTAATATAAAAGGCATTAAATCAATAATAAAACTGTTAACATAAGTAATACTCATTTATAAGGTAAATTTAATTTTGAATAATATATCAGAGGTCTTCCATAATGATAAATTATGATAAAAGGATATTTTTTGTTTAACAATTTAATAGTTTGTTAAACGCCTTCCTACTATCTCAATACCTACGCTGCTTGGCCATTCAGCTTAGTGGCCGGTATCTGTGGGATATGTCGCAGTATTTTATAGCTTAACTTTCGCCTGGACACTCCCTGCCCCGGGTACTCTCATATTCGCATGCATCCTTCGGTTTGTTTTCACTACAATTTTCTTCGTTGTTCTACACAATTAACAGCCATTCCCATTCTCGCCCCGTCGTGCCCTTGTATCCTGGGCGCTTCGCCTTTGGCCTGTTTGTTTGTTTGTTTGTTTCTGGGTCCTCTCCGTTTGCTGGCTTGTTTGTCCTGTAGTTGCCGGTGGGCGTGGCTCATTGTAATATGCGTTTTAGATTGTAGGCGCTGTGGCGCTCTGGGGTCCTGTTTCTGTTCCCCCTTTCGTGTTCTTGGCATGGCCCGACCTCTGATCTCCTCCAGCCGCCCGGCTATTCGCTCGGCTCCTCTGACTGTGACTTGCATAATGAGTAGCTTGTTTGTCGAAGGCCATTGAGGCCTGGCTTTGCACCACATCGTTACTCCCAACAATTGAAAACGTTTAAGGGAATGACGTGTGGAGGATGAAACGCCTGGAGAAGCAGTTCCAAAGGACGATCGGCCGGCGTGGGCATTTGTGAGCGAAATTTGCACGTTATGCGGTCGAAATCAACTTTGATTTAGCCGTGTTGAAGCTACAACTAAGTGCATGCGTATAAAATATAATGTTTAAATAAGTTGTCGTTGACGTACAATTTTGTAATATGTATATTATGCATTTCTTTATTGAAATCCCTTATGATTAGTATACATTGGTATTAAAAGTTACCATGATAAAAGGTCAATCAACAATCAACAAGTTCATACGATTAGAACTCAAACATAAAAACAATACAGTGCTTTGAGGAACTCCATCTGCTGTCCAGATTCTCTTCTTTTGATTCAATATAATTGCAGAACCTTTTGTGTCTGATGTTCTTTTTCCTCACATGCAATTCAAGTGAAAGCAATGGGATTGAAAAATGCGGCAATGGGACATAAGGCTTTTAGAGCTATCAACAGCAGTTGCAATTGTGAGGGGGCCAGCAACAAATGATTTAGAAAATGATTTATTGCACATTCATCTAATTACCAGGACCCGCAGTGTGTCCGGGACCCAGTAGCGTCCAGCAAAAAGGACCTGGACCAGGACATGGACCCTCACCAGGGCCAGACTCCTGATGACAATTGTGTCCCATTTGAAGCCAATGTATGTCCGTACCCTCGGGTGTGGCCTCGGGTGTGGCATGAGTGTGTTTGTCAGCAACATCATTGCTGACATTAATGACGCATTCCATCAGTCAGAGTGGAGTAATGTGGCTGGCGAAGGGGCGGCACTCCAAAGCCTTTTTCCGCGTTTGCGATGCAGCGCATCAATCGTCATCAGTTGCGAGTGTTGCGGCTGTAAAATGGGGCTCGTATTAGTATCGCATCAATTATAATTTCCGGCTGGCAGGCGAATATGCGTTTAGGCTCCCAGATTTGTTGCAATTCCTTCGCCGACCCCCTCGATTGCCAGTATGGCTTGCTCTGCCTGTGATTGACGTGGCTGCGTTTGTGATCCTGGGGTAACCATTTGCCTTCCCATGCCATAGCATCGAGCCACACAATTCGAATTTAATTTACGTCGGCGGCACGTGGAAAAAACGCCAGCTCTATGATGACATGTTTTTGTTTTTATTTATTGATTTACCATTATGTGTGGCTTTGTCGTTAGGCTCGCTGGAGGGGGTGCGGTCTGTGTCCAATGTCCGATGGAATGGATGTTTTGGCTAATGATTGTTTTTGGGTAACATGGAGAAATGATTATAAGGGCCATGGGTTTGACCGATAAACTGATCGCTTTCTGTCGCTTCACAGGCAGCTAATTGTTTAATAATGCAACACAATGAAAAAGTATTTTCGACTTTCTTCTTTGTTACAAAAAAAATTAATAAATATTGTAAGCTACTTTGCATCGATATACTTATTTGTCAATAGGAAAAGTTTTTGTCTCCTTAAGATTCCTTCATTTCTCAGGTTATTTCGAAGAACAATTTAAATTTTTAAAGCTAAGTTGTTACATTAATATTTTTAAGACTTCACAAAAATAATTTATTCTTCTCTTTTTAAGTTTGGCTTCAATAAATTCCAGGTTAAAGTCAATGTCGGTCTACTGAAGGCATAAATCGAAGCAGTTTCTTCCGATACTTCGAGCAATCACTTGTCCAAACCGAATCCGAGACAGGAACGAATCAAAAACTAATTCCAGCTCACTAAAAGAAACATCCTTAAACAAACCAAGAACAGGATTTCAAAGCATTTCAATGCCGCCGGCATGTGGCTGCCTCTCTCCTCGCCGCTCTGGCATCTGTCAGAAAAATAAACAAAACTGCAAATTTTATCGTGGGGAACGTTTATGCACAAATTGCTTCCAGGTTTTAGCGCTGTCGTGTCTGTCGCCTTATCGAATTTCAGGACAAGGATGCCGCAGACTCTAACTCGGAGCAGGACTCCGCCGGAGCCTGGATTCCGCGGCAAGAGCTCCGCGGCGGAGTAAAGTTTTCCTGCTCAAGGCGTAAAATGAAATCGACAGTAATTTGTGTTTATCTGTCTCCCTCTGACGCAGTGTGTTCGTCTGTCGGAATAACAATTGTGACAACTTCTGCTGCCCCTGCGAGTATGTGGCGAAAAGTTGAACAACAGGAAATTACTTTAATTCGAAAAGTTGACTTTATCAAACTATGATATCTAAACGGCGGCTGGTGTTAATGTGGGCGACAAATATTGTGTCCCCGACTCAAGTTCAATAAGCCGGCTTCATCATATTGTCATGTCGCAGGATGTCAGCGGGCGGAGCGGAGAACTGCGGGAGCCGGAGCTCCGGCAGCAGCCCTTAAGTCGCTTTGATGGCGCATAAGTAAGAGCCAATGAATAATTCATGTGCTATTTATACAAAATCGAAATGATAATCGTTCACTTTAGCATTTAAATCAGTTCCCTCTGCCGGCGGTGGGGGCACCCCAGTGCCTTCCTTACTTAGATTCGAAGTTAACCTGACGTGGCTCCTGCCTGGAGGCTACGACAAATTTACATCTGAATGGGTATTACTTGGGTTAATTTATGGTGAAAGGTGTCTTCAATATAGAATTGGTTTTATAAATAGTCCATCTAAAACATTATAAAACGCAACAAGCATGTATTGAATTTTTTCCTTTTATAATTATTAATTTTATAATTTTATCAAAATACAAAAGGTACATTACTACATTTGTTTCACATAACAGCACTATCGGCTTCCTCAACATTCGAGATTCAAATTTTGCGGAAAGAAATTTTAGAGAACCAAATTTCTTTCCGCAAAATTTGAATCTCGAATGTTGAGGCGATATGTTAGCTAACATTGCCTGAGACCCAAACTCCCTTTAAAGGCTTTTTTGGCTCAATAATATAAGAGTTGATTTCAGCTAGCCATCAAAATAATTTGCTTAACAAGAACGTTTAGTTCTTTCTCATTCAGGTAAATTACAGCCGCCTGTAAAACAGATTTTCTTTTATGACTACATATTTATCTTTTCTGTTGGAAATCTGAAAATGTGATAAACCAGCTAGTGAATTTCTTATAAGACTGAATGACTGAAAATATAGGCAGCTAAAAAGAGCAGTTCCTACACTTATTTCTAATTCTATATTCTGACAATATCTGTTTGAAAAATTCAACGATTTGCATTATTGAATTTCAACTAGCCAACAAAAAAATGTTACGCTTAACAGGAACGTTGAGTTCTTTCTCATTCAGGTAAATTACAAGCGCCTGTAAAATAGATTTTCTTTTATGACTACATATTTATCTTTTCTGTGAAAATCTGAAAATGTGATAAACCAGCTAGGGAATTTATTATACGACTGAATGACTGAAAATATAGGCAGCTGAAAACAGCAGTTCCTACACTTATTTCTAATTCTATATTCTGACAATATCTGTTTGATTTCGTTAAAATTCGTTTAGAAGAATACAATAAAAAAATCGTAAGCGATCTCTTGATGTCTAAAATAAAAGCGTAAAACTTGTACTACATTATAGGCAAATAGGGAAGCGAAGAAAAATTTGTTGCGCCTTCTACATAATCTGAAGGGAACGAAAAAAACTTTGTTTTCATGGTAAATAACCTCAAATATCTAAAAATCGTGACATGATGGCTAAATTCTAAATGCCTGCTAAATGCCGGATTCGGGTTCTACGCTGAAAAATACTTCGGAAACGACTCTCAGCTTTCCCATAACTAAAATATGAATACCTAAAAGCAAAGTTAAAATAATTTTTCTATTCTTTGGCGTTTGAATACACTTTGTTCTCAATTAGTTAAAGTAAAGCCTGCTCCATTAGGAACTTTGGCTGTGTCAGCAGAAACCGGACGGTTTCTATTTACTCCTCCAGTTTCCTTATTTTTTCAAACACCGCGAGACTTATCAATCAGTTTCCACTAGAGCTATGCATGTGCATTTTTCCCAGCCACTTTCTCCTGGATTTTCTAGTGAAAACTCAGCTGTTATGTGCCAATTGACATTTATGGCTTGTGCAAGCATGCAAATCCGACGATAACACGCCTCACCACACGCCAATGTGTGTTGGAGAGCCTAAAAAAGGCTAACAAAAAACCCCGGGTGGCACTTAGGCGACGGGGTGTGAAGTGAGTGCGGGCCTCAAGTTCCTATCTGCGATTATTCATAACTGCAATTGCGACTCGTCCTTCGTCCTTCGTCCTTCTCCAGCGAGCCACACTCACGCATTGGCAAGCTGTCGAGTATGAATTTTTCTGTTAAATTGTCTTGTTGAAAGAAAATCGCACACACTTAATGCCTTGGCAGGGGATAAACCCGATTTGCATGTCGCCGCCAATGTCACCAGCGGAGTTGCAGTTGGAGTCGAAGGTGGGGCAGTCTGAAAGCAAGTTAGTTGCATGGCTGGAATGCATTTTCCAACTGACAGTTGATAAACGACGTGCACTCAGTTCTTAGAGTGTCAAGCTGGCTTTCCATACTCGCACTCACACACACACCCCTGTGTGTGGTGTGGCAAAGCGCCCAGAAATGGCAAGCCGGTGCTCGAATGAGTGGAGCACACATTCTCCGTATTATTTCAATTCGCGATGAGTGCCGGGTGCTGCGGGTGAGTGATGATTGTCAGACAATCTCCAACTCCACTACAACTCCAACTCCGACTTCAACTCCGACTCAGGCCCACTTGACAGGAACGGTTTCTGGGCTTATCGCACACTTGTTGCCCGGCTTTGCATAATTTATGATCTTTGCCGTAATTGCTCTAGTTTTATGTCTCCAGGCAGCTTGGGTTTAAAGGAACCGCCAACTCTCCGCACTTGTGCCCACTCGTCGGGCTCTTATCTAGGCGGCGGGACACATGACTTGGCCGCGGCAAGGACTTCGGCACTTAAGCCCTTTAAAATTTATGTCAAATGCATTTGTAAAATACGGCAATCGTACGAGTGGTTAAACCGATTTCTATGCCATTTAAAGTGCACAGTGTTTCCAGTACGGTTTAATACGATTGGTTTTGATTCTTATTGGCTGTTTCTCCGGATATATTATTTTTGCTTGACTACAGTTTATCCTGCGGAATTTTAGCAATTTGAATAAAATGTTTACAAAAATGCAGAGAATTTTAGTTGGTTTTTGGTAGATAAAAAGCAAAATGTATCAATATACTTCATATTGATCTACTTACCTTTGAGTTTAGGTATCTGAAGACGTCCCAATGTGCCACCACGTCAATGGTGAAGGACGAGGGCAAATACAGATTGTGGGAACAGCGAAAAATCTTGGCGAATTTTTGTGCAGTTGGTCGTGGGAAGTATTCGTGCTCGGAAAATGTAATTTCAGAGCACGTTGGCGGTCCCAAGTCTTCCTCGTTTCTTTGTTCTCCGCGGCAGCTCTTCGACCACATATGCATATAAGTTGCAAATTCCACAAAATGGCGACAGCGGCCCCATTGCTCCGCTCCGACAGGGGCGGCTCCTCGATATGTGTTGTCTTTATCAGTTTCGCCATCGCCGCTGATGTCGTCGTTGTTCGCCATTTCGTTGGGGGACTCTGGCTTTTTGCCCGGCTCTTATAGAAAATACATTTGCGACATTTTGGCCGGTAAGCACTAGGAGGGAGAGAGAGCCTTAGCTCAGGTCGGTCTTTCATCTTTTATCTTATGCAAATAACGCTGGCTGCATGCAGAGTACCCGACGCCATTCGAATGGTAGTTGAACCTCCGCAGATAGGCAGGTGTGTGCACTATTTGCACACGAGATAGTGCGCCCGAAAATTTGGTCACGAAGTGCTGGAAATATTTGCGGGCATTAAACAAAGTGAGGCACGAAGGTGGCCCAAAGGCGGGGCACACTTAAAATTCCCATTTTTATATCGGGACGAGGCAAAAACATTTCACATGCATATGCCGCAAATCAATACGCACCTCGATACAAATATTCCACTGCCACACACAACTGCTCGTACGTAAGCTCGTGAGTTGTGCAAATAAAATGGCACCAACGAGCACGCACCATATTGTATTTATGTAAATTTATTTCCGTTACATTTCCGCCGCTCAATTGAAAATCGGCAAGTGATTTCCCATTTTTCTGTCTCTCCTGCCAATATTTTCTCAGCTGTAGTTGTATGCCCAAGCAGGAGTCGGCCTCGAAAAGTATTTAATATAAAAGAGAAACGGCAAATTTGCGTTATCGTGGGCCTTCAGGTCGATCTGAACAAAAGATTTTCTCTTGCAACTTGCTGGGATTTTTGTTAAGTCCCATTCAAGGAAGTCAATTGAGCAGAGAGACGTTATAGGATATTAAATTCTTAAATATTGCATGATTTTTTGATCCTCTTGACTTGGGCTTCAAATTGTAAGACGCTGGTCTTGTGGGATATCTAAAGTTTCTAAGGCAGGTATGGATAGTGGCAAGCATATATTAAGTGCAGGCAGCTCAGTAAGTGGTTGCTTTAATGTATATTTGAAAATGTTGACATTGTTCAATCGAAAATAAACTTCAACTTCCGAACCTTTCCTTTTCAAACTTATGTACCTTTGTTTTAATTTGATAAGTTCATATATATTCGCCTTCTTAACTTTCCAACTTCTCTATTAAATGCTTTTGCCTTTAATATTTGAATTAAGGGCGGCACTGAGCAAATAACAAAATCCATTACGATAATAAGGCCAATTCGAAAGCCCAAAAAGAGATCCCACAAAAGTCAGTTGCAGCCAATGTATTCAGCTGAGTTTAGAACTTCTATTGTTCAGGTTTCACGTACGGCAGGCAGATAATGAATGAGACCAGTCCGTGGACAAATAATGATAATAATTATGCTCTCATTTGAACTCGGCGCTCACTGTTCGTTATTCGTTTAAAAGTTTAATTTAATTTGGTTTTAAACAGCTTTCTTTGCGCAGCAAAGACCGGCGGCAGGCGGGGAAAAGATGTATGTAAAGTAGAGCAGCCAATTTAATTTCCTTTTGGCTTATTGTCCTATCTAAATTGTTTGGATCTTTCGGCTTTTGTTGCTGCTAAAAGCCAAACAATGGCAGTCTATTGTTTGCCGAACAAACTCAGACAAAGGGCAAACTTTTGTCTCCACTCCGGAGTCGCTTAGTGAATTCCAATTTATATGGACACATGTTGCAGATGCAGAGGAAATTACAGAGTTCTCACTGCACATTTCGCATCGGGCTGGCTTAATTAAACGTAAAAAGAAAGTCGATATCGAATCATCTGCGCCTCATAGCTCATTATCTGCGTCCTCTGCCAGACAATGGGGCACTCCCGTCAAAATGTGCACTACGTTGATGTGCCGATGCTGTCCCTGCGCATGGGTTTAATTTCCTGCAGGCCGCAAACTATTTGTGGCCTAATGTGACCCACCGACGAACTCATCTACCATTTACCATTTATCCTTCACTACTCGTGTCGCTCTACACTCGGACAAACCCATACGTTGGGCAACTTGTCGGGTTTGGGGCAAAGTTGACGCCACCAGATGCAGTGGCTGGCACTGCTCATCGTGTTGCACCAAATGTTGTCTAATAATTCCAGCATTTACCCGAACTTGGCGGCCACAAACTTTGGTCCGACTGCAGCACAATGTCAAGGAAGTTTGGCAGAGTGTAGCTCGGCCCAAAGGCCGGCCGAGCCCGAGGATGTGGCAACAGCCCGGCAACATTGGCACATTCATCATTTTCGGGCCTGGCGCCACAGCCCAGGATCACATCCAGCAGGAGACAGCAGCTGTTGCAGCATCGCCGCGGCAACTTCTTGTCACATGTCACGTTGCCGGGCTGCCTTCAGCAAGGAAACAGGACGAAACGAAGAATGTGAAACTGGCCTGACACTCTGCATCCTTTTGGATTTTTCGCAGGCAGTTAAAAGTTTTTGGGTATAAACGAAGGGACTTAAAGCGGCCTTAACAGCAGTCTGCTATAAACCTCAGCATTTAAAGAGGAGGTAACCTAAGGCTTGTATTCGGACATAGCGCTCATATATAGAAACTTACGAACAAGTTATAGGGAGTTTATAAAAAAGAAGATCAACTGTTACTGTTACATTGTAAATATATACTGCTATCTGTACTAATCACAAAATGTCAAAGTGTGGTTCTTCTTTGCGGCTATTCTAAACGTAAAAATAGTATTTTTTGTCCTAGAAAATGTGCTTATTTTTAAATATAATTTTAAATTCAATTTTTTTTTTGTCTCCGACAACGGAAAATACCGAACGGTGTTTTTTTTAAAATGCAGTATATATTTTTTGTGGACACGTTTTTGTACTTTTAAAACAAAAAAGTTGTGTGTTTTTTCTATTTAATAAAAGTTTTTTCTTTAGTTTGACACAAATTGGAGAAATGGTAAAACGCAATATCGAGTATATTTCTTTATTTAATTTGTCAAAAAATACACATTATCCTCGAGTTGGCGAAGACAACAATAGACTAAAACAAGAAAGGAAGCTAACTTCGGCGTTCCGAAGTTTAAATACCCTTGCAGTAATTAGAAGAAGAAGAAAATGAAGAAGAAGAAAAATGTTCTGACTTTTTCGCTTTCTCGGGTACTGTCATTAAATAAATGTTGCCAATGCAGAATGTTGCTGGCGAAAAATGTTGCAGTCAACAAAGGCAAACAGATATATATTCCTATGGCAGCTATATGATATAGTGGTCCGATTTTGATAAAATTAAAACCGAAATTCTGGAATAATACAAAATGGCCATGTCTCAAATTTTATGAAAATATGCGGAAAATTTGCTTAGTTAGGTTTTTTTCTCAAAATTTTCCGATCGGTTCTTTGGCAGCTATATGATATAATGGTCCCATTTTGATAAAATTAAAACGGAAATTCTAAAATAATACCAAATGGTCAGATCTAAAATTTTATGCAAATATCTTAAAAATTGGCTAAGTTATAATTTTTTTCATTAAAATGTACCGATCGTTCCTATGGCAGCTATATGATATAGTCGTCCGATCCGGCCGGTTCCGACTTATAAAGTAGTGAGAGCATATAGAAGACTATCTGCAAAGTTTCATTCAGATGGCTTCAAAACTGAGGGACTAGTTTGCGTAGAAACGGACGGACAGACGGACAGACGGACAGACGGA